>CBVK0102434402.1:0-18946 GCA_900067695.1 Picea abies | reverse complement strand
TTGTCTAGGAAAGGAAGATGAAAGTTGGCTATGGCACAGAAGAATGGGTCTCATACATTTTGATAACATTTTCAAAGTCAGAAAAAGAGAAGAAGTCGTAGAAATGCCCCAGATTACAAAACCAACCAACACTTTATGCAAGCATTGTCAACAAGGAAAGAAAACAAAGGCCATGTTCAAATCAAAGGAATATTCAACGACAAGACCACTTGAAATTGTGCATATTGATATAGTTGTGCGAACTACAAAAAATGGCTTAAAAGGTGAGAAATATTTTATGTTATTAGTTGATGATTATACAAAAATGACTGCAGTTTGCTTTCTCAAGAACAAGTCAGAAGCTTTTGAAAACTTCAAGATCTACAAGGAAATGGTTGAAAATGAAATGGATTCAAAAATCAAATGCTTGAGATATGATAATGGAGGAGAGTTCACTTCAAAGGAATTTATGGACTACTGCAGCTAGGACACCCCAACAGAATGGAGTTGTTGAAAGAAAGAATGGGACAATACAAGAAATGGCTTGAACAATGCTAATGGATTCCAAATTGATAGTTTTTTTGGACGCAGGAAGTGCATACAACATTTCACATTCAAAACAGAGTAATGCTCAGAAACAACATTGACAAAACTCTCTACGAGATATGGAAAGGAAGACCAACAAATGTGAAGCACTTCAGAGTTTTTGGAAGCAAATGCGACATCAAAAGATAAGATGGCAGAATGGGAAAGTTTGATTCTCGTGTGGACAAAGGAGTACTTGTTGGTTACTCAAGTATAAGAAAAGCATACAAGTGTTACAACCTGATATTGAACAAAGTTGTGAAAAGAATCAACATAACAATTGATGAAACAGGTAGACAAGAATTGAAGGAAGAAGAAAATGAATCAATGGAACAGCTTTACTAAGAAGAAACATAAGATGAAAAAGAAGGGGAAGATGAAGAGGATCTGACAGAAGCAGAAGAGCAAGTTCAAAAATTGACTCCAAATACACCTAGTAGATGAGTACAGAAGAATCATCCTTCAGATCAGATTATCGGAAACAAAGATGCAAGAGTTGATATTAGAAGAAGAATGTGTTCACCAGAACAAATGCACCTAGCACTCACATCTACGATTGAACCAACCTATTTTGAAGAGGCTAGAAAGGATGAATTTTGGAATAAGGCCATGGATGAAGAATTGGATCAAATAGAGAAAAATGACACTTGGATCAAATAAAGAAAGATAGATTTGTATGTAAAGGATATGCATAGGTTGAAGAAATCGACTTTGAAGAGAAATTTTCCCCAGTTGCCAAAATGGAAGCAATCTGATTGCTTTTAACTTATGCATGCTCCAAAAATATCAAAGTGTATCAGATGGACGTAAAATCAGCTTTTATGAATGGGGAACTTGAAGAAGAAGTCTACATTGAACAACCAGAAGGATTTTAGTTGTCAGAGAACGCATATTATGTGTGTAAATTAAAGAAGGTCTTGTATGGTCTAAAACAGGCTCCTAGAGCATGGTACTCTAGACTGGATAAATATCTACAGTAGGTAGGGTTCAGAAAAGGAAGTGCAAACAACAACCTCTACATCAAGGTAAGTCAAGATAGTATTTTGCTAATTGAAGTTTATGTTGATGATATTATTTTTGGTAGTGATGATGACAGGTTAAGCTAGAAATTTTCAAAGGATATGCATAATTTTGAAATATCATTACTTGGAGAACTATCCTTCTTTCCGGGACTTCAGATACGCCAAAGCAACCAAGGAATTTTTATTTCTCAAACCAAGTATATCATAGAAATGCCAAAGAGGTTCGAAATGGAAGATTGCAAACCACTTATCACTCCCATGCAAACCAGTTGCAAGTTAAGCAAAGATGATGATTCAAAGTCCACATATCAGAGGCAATACAGGTCAATGATTGGTAGCCTACTATATGTGACAACATCCAAACCAGATGTAATGCAGGAAGTTGGACAGGTGGCACAATTTCAAGCAGCACCAAAGGAATCACATGTATTAGTAGTGAAGAGGATTTTCAGATATCTCAAAGAAACAGAAGAGTTTGGATTATGGTATCCAAAAGGAAAGGATCTATCACTTATTGCCTACACAGATGCAGATTGGGCAGGTTGTATTGATGACCAATGAAGCACCAGTGGAGCAACATTCTACTTGGGTGAGTGTTTAGTATCATGGCTAAGCAAGAAACAATCATCAGTATCTTTATCTACAGCCGAGGCAGAGTATATTGTAGCAACATCATGTTGTACACAGGTTCTTTGGATGAAACAAACTCTGATAGATATACAAGTTGAGTATGATGAGCCCATTCCAATCTATTGTGATAATACAAGTGTCATCAGTATCTCGAAGAACCTAGTGATGCACTCCAAGACAAGCACATTCCAATCAAGTATCACTTTCTATGGGAACAAGTTGCAGAAAAGAACATCAGAGTTGAGTATGTGGGCACAAAAGAACAATTGGCAGACATCTTTACAAAAACACTTCCATGGGAATCCTTTGAGTATCTTCATCAAAGACTCAGAGTTATTTTTACTCCAAAATGAATGCTTTTGAATTCTTTTCTTATGAGTCTTAGATGTACACAAGGAAGCACCATAAAGAGGACAGTTCAGTTAGGGTGAGCAGCCCTAGATGGAAAGATACCTTTTCCATTGATGACAAAGGGGGAGAGATTTATCAGATGCAAAGGACAGAGGGATGATTCCATGGGGAGAAATGGTCATAGAGATGCAGAGGACAAAGGCATGGTTCTAGGGGGAGCATGAGTGATATGATTTTAGTATTGCATCAAAGTGTTTCCATCAATGACAACCAACCTTAATCAACATAAACCAGATCCAAGTATTGAGCACGACTAATCGTCTTCTCTTCAGTGATGACACCACCCATGGAAACATCATGGGCTATAGGACTAATGAGTGACTTGGTAAACCACTCGGCCAATAGTTGATCAGGAAGGGGAACTTTGATTAAGCATATTATCCTCCTCCACTCATGAATATGATCAAAAATGTGAGTAGAAGAGGATTGTTTAAATGAACTCAAAATTCCATTTCCTGTCTCGTATTGTATTGGAATATGGTAATGCGTTAAGAAATCCATAGCTAAGGTATTGAAGTCATTGAAGAATTCTCATGGTAATTCAATATACCATTTATCTTCTGAACCTGTAACTGTTTGTTGGAAAAGACATAATCTTATAGAGTCATCCATCACAGAGTTGGATGAACACCAAAGATGGAATGTCATGACGCGATTATTTGGGTCTTCTCCTCGTCGGCCTTCAAACTTAAGGATGTATGATGGCAATTTGGTAGGTATGGGCCAATAAGGATAATGCAAAATAGGATCATTCAAAATCCTAGATAAATTCGGTAAATCCAATGTAGTAAGAAAAGGAAATTGTTTGTTCACATGAGGAAACTGGTAATTTTGAGGAGGTAGTCCCATAGGTATACCAGTAGGACCATAAGCAATCTGTAGATAGTTAGGAAGTCCTGACAAATTCGTTGGTGGAGGATTTTTAGTTGAATAGCCAACATGAGTTGGTTGATTAGGTAAGTTTCCTTGGAAATGAGCATTAGACTGAAAATTTTGACCCCATTTAGGATTCATAGAACTTGGATATGGTTGCTCGAGATTAGGGGGTACAAAAGAATTAACTTGAGGAGGTTTCCCCCCAGGCAGTTGTTGATTTCCTTGGAAAGGAAAATTCCAAGGTTGGGATTGGAATCCAGGGATATTATGCCCATACACTAGGTTATGACCTCCAACTTGAGGTTGCCCCCCAACTTGAGATTGCCCCCCAACTTGAGGTTGACCTCCAATAGGAATTTGAAAACCAAAAGTGACAAAATGACTTGTGCCTCCAACTTGATTGGAGTTACTTGGGCTAGGACGATTAGATCCTCTAGGCGAAGGTGGAAGAGGAATGTTAGGCCCCCCGGAGAGAACCTGTGTAGGTGTAGGAACAAAAATACTAGAAGCATTGTACCCAAGAGGAATAAAAATATTAGACCCTCCGGATGGATTCTGGGTAGGATTAGCAATGGAAGTATTCAAAGCGTTATACCCAGGAGGAAGTGATGGATTTGATCTAAGCAAAAGCGATGTTCCAATAGGATCTTGAGTGATAACCGCATTTCTGGCAAAAACAAGTGTAGCTTGTGGGACCATGGTATAGTTAGCAAGCTAGAGAGGAAGAATTGTGTGAGAAACAACCAACAATTGGTCTGAAACTGTGACAACATTATTGTTCATGCCAGTAAAATTATCTAAAGGTATTGTATAAGTAGTGGAAGCCACAGGTTTATGTGATGACATAGGTTGATTAGGACTCATATCTAGTTTTTCAAAAACATCATGTCCTGAAGAGGTCCTCCAAAGAGAACGGACAGGGATATAGCTAGAATTAAAAATTCCAGCAGTATGAACCGAAGTTCTAAATGACTCACTCTAAAAAAGTGGATTGTCTACACCAGAATATGCGTGAGGTTGAGTAGATATTCTAGTATAATCTTCAGCAACAACGTCTCCTAATGAATTTATTCGGAGTAAATGTGGATCTCGTACAACACTCAATAACAGATTTACGAGAAGTATTGATTCCTCCAATGGAGTAGAACTTCCAATCTCAGAGGCTACATCGTTATTGATTGCTCCTTCAGGAGAACCCTCTGGTGAGTTAGGAAGCAAAGGAGTGTATTCTTATGAATCTTCCGGAGGTAACCCTTGCATCCTACATGAAAGACAAGGGCCGATGTTGGCCGCACCAAATAAAGAATAAAATAAATCTATGGAAAACTAGAAAAACAAACAACACTCACTAATAAAATATAGATATAAAACATGCAAACAAACCTTCTTATTTCGAAGTCACTAGTTGGTGATGAAATCCAATGTCATGAAAACAAGACAATAAGGGGTTGGGATAAAACTTGTGGAAAAGTTACATTGATGACCTGCTTAATGGACTTACACCCTGGTGCAATCTCCCACACATAATCGTGGGTGGGTATACCCTCCAAGGAGCCCGAGTGAGTTTGGCCAACGTCGATTCCAGGTACCATGAAGACTTTCCCATCCACAGTCACCTCGTGTAAAGACTCTAAAGAGATAGGCCACTAAGGTTACCAATTACAACAATGATGCATGGGGAAATTGTCGACAATCGGATCCACGTGCAAAGGCAGGGTATCTAAGCTCGAAATCAACTCAAGAATGTCCCCATGGGATTTTATTCTCCATTGACCCCCAATAATACGTGCAATCTCTACACTAAGACCAAAAACGCGGGGTGAGTAACTCTACCATCCCTAATACGACCTCGTGATTAACCCTTGTGTTAGAAGGGATTCTGAGGACAAAATGTAGCAAGTGGATTTGAACTCTCCCTATCACAAGATACTATTGCGTGTTTTGATGCTTTGGAGAGTTTGTCTTACAACCTATTCCAAAGCATTATCCTAGCTAATGTTGGTGTAGAAAATTTTGAGAAAATAAAAGTTGCTAATAGATTTTAAAATTACGTTGTATTTTAAAGGTTGTTGCTTACTCAAAAGGGAAATGGAAATGAAACCGATAATGTATTTGACCTTGACACAACAAAATCAAAGAAGAGATGATATGCAATCGTTTAATTCGATGAAATCTAATTACAATAGGGAGAAGTTGTCTCTTTCTGGAATACAAAAGCTACGAAGCACAATTTCTCAATTTTTGAATGAAAAAAATTCCAAATAATCAAAAACTACTAAATTTTCCATTTTTTCTCTTTTTGCAAATATTTGAATGCAACAATTTTCTTGCAAAGACTACTAAAAAGAAGAATAACTTTAGGTCTTTCTTTCTCAAATCAGATCATAGATGTAATGAATAAAAGAAAGCATGGTTCAAGAAAACTAGCGCATTCTTAACACTATTCCCAAATCAAACTCACAGTGTAGACAAAAAATGAAACGATAAGAAAACCTTTTGTCAAATACAAAAAAAAATTGTCTCTTAATCAATTAAAAATCCAAAAAGTAAAAACAATCCAAAACTCAAAAGAAATCAAGGACTCCTTATCAAACAAGCACTCAAGACCAAAATCTCGAGATTATAACCTTGTGATAATAAATCAAAAGCAAAACTTGCAAAGCTAATAAAGAAGACTTTCAATTTTCGAAAATCAATCAAATGCAAGCTTAAAAATTATAAACCAATCATTCACTAGTGTCAAAATTTCATCCCAGGTAGTAAAGACAAAACTGGGTAAACAAAAGAAAAATGGCTATCACCCAACAATTCCTACAGGAATCGTCGCAGGCTACAGAGGAGTACAGTGCGACGATATAAGATCGTCGCAGGTTGTCAATAAGGTACAATGTGATGTCATCGCACTAGTCTGCACCAGTAGAGTGCGATGCCAGAGGATCATCGCAGGCTGAGAATAAGACACAGTGTGATAATCTCTAAAAATAAAGAAAAATGGGAAGAAAGACAAAATTTCGCAATGAACCTTCAAACCTAGAGAGTCAAAATGGATCACCCACAGACTGAGAGAATGAGATTAACCAAAAGAAGGTAGGATAAAAACAAATAAGAGGGAAAAAAACAAAAAAGGTCGTCTGCCCAGTATGGTCACCAATTTTGTTATCAGACTAATTGGTAAGTGTGGACACAAAATGATCTCCCTAACTTCCAGAGGAAGCTAGAATAAAACAAGACAGAATACAAACTTCACCTTAGACTTCATTGTCATGTAAACTAGTTTAGAGAGGTACAAGTGACATACCTTTTAAACGACGCTTGATCCTTGCTAATGTCGTCCTTGTAGCTTCTTCTTTGAGTCTGCGGGATGATGAACTTGTTTAAGAAGCACAAACCAACAAAGAGAGAGAACAAAGATATATATTCCAATGAATTTTATGTATAAGATCAAAGAGTTATACAATAAAAGTTAAGACACCTTTATAGAGAAGAAATGTATTGTTGCATTATATTAAATGGAAAGTGGAGAATACAACCCATGCCTTGATGTTGCAAGGTCCCTTTCAATGGCTCTTTTCTCCAACACACACACTTTTGCTCCTTTGATGAAGAAGATCCACAATCTGACTTAGAGAACTAAAACAAATCTCTCAAGTATAATATGTAGTAGAACTCTTCATGCATATGCAAGCCCTTGCAAACCTTAACCTTTTTCATAAGAGATCCCTCTTTATATAGGGTGAAAGAGAGATGGATGATGGGATTAAGATGATCCCACTAAATCAGAGAAGTGAGTAAGATCCAAACCGATCGGAGGCCACCTCATCTTCTATAAGATTCCCTTCTAGAACATTCGTGAATTCTGACTTTTCCTTTTCTTAAGCATCATTGCACCTTATTCATAGGCAGCCTGTGACGATGTCGCAGTCCAGTTTTAGTGCAGAGTGCGATGATCAGGCATCGTTGCACCCCATGCATACATCAATGTGTGACGACCTTCCTTGTTATAGTTTTTGAAAGAGGAAAAGCAAACCACTTTTCTCATGGAGAAAGTCTCTTTTAATATTTTTAGGGAACATGAGAACATGTTGTCAGTTGATCACTGAGGTGACCAAAATAATGTGTAACAACAACCCAATTCATAATAGAGGTAAAAGTTTTAATTAATCCCTTTACAAAATTCACAATAAATGCCAACACTTTGCATGCACAACAACACCATGTGACAAAGGTATGGGGGATTTGAGTAGCCCTTCTTGACTTGACTATATTTCCACCTTTCAAGGAATAAAAGAGATAAATATAAATAAAAAATTTAGTGAGCATGTGGATATTGATGTTTGTTACCTTCCATTAAGATTTGAATTCCAATGGACATTGTATGGCCAAGCTATAGTATAATTTCATCTAAATCCATTTTTCATTTTTAAGGGTCATACAAGAAAATATGAAGCTTATTTTTGGTGAGCACATGGATATTGATTATGAATACCATCTATTAAAATTGAATTCCAACATATACCATATGGCCAAGTTATAACAGAATTGAATCTACATCCATTTCACGTTTTTAGGGGTCATATAGGAAAATATAAGGCTAAGTTTTGGTGATCACATGGGGATACGTGTCAGCTAACTCCAATCTAAAGTTTGTCTTCATTCAACTTCATATGACACCATTGCAGTAAAAATACAAAACCAAATTTTAACACATTTCTACAAACTATTTACATGCATGGGGTTTATCAATACATCACCATACAAAGTTTGCAATTTAATCAATTATAATAGCAACCATTCACTTACTAACATCTATAGAATTTCCATGGCATGAATTCAAAATAAATAATGCTAATATAAATGTACATTTCATCATCATTGAGATCTTAATCAAAGAGAAAAATGAATACACTTATCTTTCATAAAATGGGCTCCAAGGAAACTAACTGGGAGGGAACCATTTTCCTCCCAACCATAGGAAAATCCTTTTTGGATGCTACCCCCATGTTGGGATATGAGACCATAGAGGATTGTTAAAAGAGAAATAGGAATACACTTATATTTCATCAAATGAGCTCCAAAGTAACTAACTGAGTGTGCACCATTTTCCTCCCAACCATAAGAAAATCCTTTCTAGATGCCAACTTTATGTTGGGCTACGATACCACCATGGTAAAGATGATTTTTCAAGGCTTACAAATCATTTCCCTTTTTCCAAAATATTCCAAGAAAAATCTACACAAACCAATACTCGACACTTTATTCAGTATTCCAATTAGACCAACTCCATTTCCCTTTTCCCAAAATCTTCCAAGAAAGATCTAAACAAACCAATACTCGACACTACCCCATGCAATAAAAGAAACCACCCCCTTCTCTGCTCTCCATTCCCTCACAAATGCCTCTTTCTCTATGTTGTTTATTCATGTGTCGGATGATCACAATTCACTACCCATTTTCGGATTATTTTTTCTAGTAGTAAGTGGCTTATTGGACAACAATTTATGTGACGTTGAACAACCTAACAAGCCAACAAAGTGAAAATATTGAATAAGGTACTTCCCTAATCAATATTGATGTCTAATTCCACATGACAATGCATATTTCATCTCTCCATGGATCCTATGATACTTGAGCTTTTCTTTTTTCATCATGAACCATATTCTCTCCTCAAGAACTCACTTTTTTCTCAAGCTCCCCTCCCTAATTCGAATTCTCTTTTGCATTAATCAATGAGAAGGAGAAGAAGAATCCTAATTCAACTCTTCCACTTCTTTAATGATAGGAATCAAGAATATTAATTGAAATCTCTTTGATTGCAAGAATATAGGAATTGGTTGCTTCAAAATAGGAGGTAGGTACTTGAGGGTAGGAAATAATTACTTTAATCATTTCATTAGGCTCCTAATTGTAATAGCATAAGTGTTACAACAAAATTATAATATGACAATCACTTTAAGGAGTTCATAGATAAGTTATAATAGGATCACGAAACATAGATCAATTCCCTCTTTAGACCCCTTTACCTTTACCCTCTAATGGACTCATAGCCCCAATGATGTTCTTCCCTAGTCAACCTTGGAACCTTTTTATTGATTTCAAAATAATCATGTTTATAAGTTCTCAAAATCACCATGGAAACTACCTCATGGTGCAAAACAAAACATAGTAATGAAAATTCATAATTACAATATAAATAAGATAAATTTCAAAAGGTCAAGACCAAGATATTACAACAATAATGTTATCTAGGATGATGCAATTGTGTATGAATCGTGTTTGCTCATGATCTGGATTGGATCATTATATTATTTTTCATCTATCTCTATCCTTTCAGATTGGAAAAAATTAGAGGAATAAACTTGCAGGACCATTTTAGTGGCAGGTCCTAGTTTGGAAAATTGGGTTCTGGAACCTTTTGGCCCATTTGAGACATCAAACAATAGTTTTGGGGTCTAAAAATTTCCTAGTGCAGCTAGAACCCCGTGACACTACTCTACACATCGAGACCTTTCCAAAGATGAAAAATTTGCATCAATCGGAGCTCGTAGGAAAAAATTATTCCTCCTACAAGTTGACCTATTATGTTGACCACCATGGTACAAGAGGATGCCACCTCATCCCCTGTTACTCATGCATATGGGGTTAGCCGCATATGTAATTTCAAGAATATTCTAGAAGTTCCAAAACCTTATCACAATTGAGGGTTGAGGAAGTCATAAACCTACCCCTAGATGGCTATTGAGCTATGTTAAATATCGGGCCACTAGGAGAAGAAGGGGTTCCATTCTTTTGCATTATATCTTGTTCCATAGCTGAGAAGAACATATGGGAGTGGTATTCTATGAGAATAATAGAGGAGAAGGGGTTTTGTAGCATCCATACAAGAAACAAGTCAAAGACAACTCCTTAGAGAGTGCCTCTCTCTTTGTACTTGCATCATTTCTATGTCAGAGAAAAGAGAGCAAAGAAACCTCACCTTCTAGATACGTTTTATCATGTATTGGGTATCCCATGTCATATCTTGTGTTTATTTGTGGATGGTGTGAATGTATTGTATTATTCTCTATTTTCCAAATTTTATCTATTTTATCAATTACTAAATACTCTGGAGATATAAAGGAAAATTAACCTTAATAGTAAAGATTTCAGTATTTTATTAGATATGTTGTGATGAATTGTTTCAATGGAATATTCACGACAGTTTATAGATCGGCTTGAGGCACAAGTCTCCAACCAACATGGCCCTATCTAACCTTTTCATAATCCACTTGGGCACTCTACATAAACTACTCCAAATAAACCACAAATCCATACAGTCATGTTGTCAAAATCTAAGAGGATCATAAAGCCCCAATTTGGATTTCAAAGTGTTATATGCCTCCTTCTCTTTTGGAATAATATATATTTGTACTAAACCATCCTTACATTCTAGGTTCACCACCATATCACAGACAAGCCAAGTTTTTTTTTATAATTGACTAACTACCTATGTCCAAAAGGATGTTATTTCCTCTACATCATTGGAGGCATATATATTTTCCACCCTCATACACTAGCCATCTAAGATAAACAAACTCCATAAAAGTCTCCATGTAATGTCTATGCCCCACTTGATAATTGTAGAATCTAATTAAGGAGATATCAAAGCAACAACACTCCCCCTTCCTTCAACATGACTAAAATGATATAATATAACATTGGAACACATCACATTCAAGGTCATCCTCAACAAAAAACCCATAACGTTGATTTCTTGAAATACAAAATATCAATCTCATTAAGTGAATTATGAACATATTTGATTGTTGTTTGTTGTTTCTAGGGTCAAAATGGACTACACATCCCATTAGGAAACTTTCATTGGGATCTGGAAGGGATTGTTTCCATCTCTTCCTCAATATCTCTAAGCTCATCTAAAACTATACAAGGGTTCAAAGTTTCATATGTTATTATTGATGAAAACTAGTGATCCAAGGTGATGCCTCTTCACCTATTCAATTAGACATTAATTGTTTTATATTCAAGAGGAGGGGTGGAGATCAAACCTTGCAACAACCACCGAGTGACATAGAGCTACACTTGAGGAAAGGCTATATTTGCATAGAAAGGATGAGAAAATAAATCTATAGTGGATTGAATAATTGAGTTGTCTGGTCATCTAAACAATCCTCATTCCATAGAGAGAAACTACAAGACATTCTTGCAAACCCAAGGGCTATGGGTAATGACTTCATGGACATGGGAGTTTTCTAGAAACAGAGTAGGAAAATTATGTTGGTCAGGTTTCTAGATGGAGGCATCTATGCCCATGTGTCTCTTATATCTCCTTGACCCAATTATTAAAGATAGACTTGGATAGTAAGGTTTGTTTGTTGAAATCAATGCACACTTAACATATTTATAAAGGGAAATCAATAAGGATTTCCATAGAATCAAAGTTACCTCATGATAAACTTTTGATAAGAAATTCCTTTGCACATATGGGGATACCATTGTTGCTTCCTACACTAATTTATCACGTCCAATGCATATAGTAGCTATCTTACTAGAATTGCAATGGTGAGTGGGGAGGCCATTCAAGGCTTCCTAAAAGCCAACAACTAGTTAGGGACAACTCAATCTCACTTCAATGAGAAATGATATGTAGTAAATGTGATAAAGAGAGGGAAGGAACACATAAACCCTAACCATCAATCTTCTCTAGCCAAATCTCTTAAGTTTTTCATATGTTTTATTTCATTATCAAGTTTCACTTTTATAACATTTGATTATTTCCAATTTCTCTTGTTAGTATTTTTTAATTCTTTGGATGGACCTAGGAAGTTAGCGCTGAACCATTATGTAATTTCACATTTTAGATGTTTAATTTTTTTCCCAAAGATAAGATGTTGATCCTCTTCCTTGAATGGGATTGTTCCAAAGTTTTCTTTATAAATTCTTTAAAACACTGGAGGTCAAATCAAGAAGGGATAAATTTGAAATGAATGGGCTCTAAATTCATGAGACTAGATACCTCTAGGAATATGGTATTTTTGGTCAGAGGCTATTGGCAATGATACTAGAGGAAAGAGAGAGCCCTTTATCAAGGAAAACATCTTGGAATAGGAAGATGTGGAGGTATTCAACAATGTATTTTGAATGAGATCTCCAATTAGATCAGATGCACTTGACAATATTTGGTTTGATATCTATCAAATATCATAGAGGAATCACATATTCTATATTTTATTTATAGGGGTATTTAATATATGTTCTTTCATTGGATATCCCCAAGGGTTGGCTCGAGTGGTAGATTCTCTTTGCAAAAGTTCACAGAGGTCTTAGGATAAAATCTCATTAAGTCCCTTGGGGTCACCAACCGATATTTTGGTTGGTGATTACTACCATCCTCCATCTAAAAAACAATGGAAGAGAGGGAAAATATGGTGGGGGATAGAAAGGTGCAAGTTTCCTCACTTAGAACACCTTGTGTGCAATTGAGTGAGGGGCTATATTTCTTCAAGTGCAAAAAAATGAATCTTCTTTCATCAAATGCCTAAATTTTCTTAAGGGATTTATTGGACATGTTGATGCATGGTAGCATTGTACATGTATTTCCTCGTAGGTCTATGTGTCTAGACGTATGGAAAATGTTCAAATCCTTCTATCCTTGACTTTACTTTAATTAAAGTAAAGTGATTTTATTAGTGAGTTGTTTTATTTAAGGAAATGATTTAATTAGCATTAGTGAATTAAATAATAGTTGTTGATCTTAAGTGAGGTGAGATGTAATCTCATCTATAAATCACTTTGGAGATTAGTGTTAGGTCATAACTCAATCTTATAAAATCAAGACTAGGGTAAAGGAGAATATACTTTTACATAGAGATATCAAAGAATGACTTTTTCTTGTGTGGAGTCATTTAAGAGTGTAGAAGCAAAGGAATTTTTGCTTACACATTGTATGGGTGAGTGTGATATCATAGAGATTGGGTGAAGAGTATTTCATCCAAGTGTTGATGCAGAGAGAGTTAGATCACAAAGGACCGTGATTCAAAGAGATTTTGGATAGGTGGAGAAGGAATTTCATCTATAGATTTAGGCAAAGGAAGAGAGAGAGTTGTTCTATAACAAAAGGATAGGTCATCGCGAATAGTGCAGGTTTTCTAGTACGGGTTGTGCATGCAGTGTGGATTTTGGTGTTACAGTCACACATATAGCATAGGACAACATGAGTATCAGGACAACAGTCGCATTGTTGTCGTACATGATCGTAAAGTAGGTTTGGCAATAGATCATCCATTCATGTGCAGGTGTACTTTGTCTTGTTTCTATTTGGGCCATTTTCTGAGTAAGGGAGACCTTGTAAGATTTGAATATATTTGAATGATAAGCTTAGTTGATGGGTATAATATCTTTGTGTATTGTGCATGAGATTTTTGGTTTTCTTGTTTATGTTTATGTTGTAAAGTTTAGTTGATAACTTGGTTGTACTTTTATTCAATAAGTGATTTAATTGTAGTTAACTGCCAGATGTTATATTGAGGGAAATTTCAACATGATATCAATGCACATGCTCTGAGAGGAAGCCAGATCTCATATCCATAACCAGCAGGAAAAAATCAAAGGACAAATTTCGAGGGAAAGAATCATATTGCAGTCAGATCAGTCGTCGAGGACAGCGTAAGTATTCTAATACAGATCACATAGATAGCATGGGTATTCAGTTACAGTCAGTATAGTAACAACACGGGTATTCATATACAAGCCATGCATAACAATGCAAGTATCAACGTAACAGTCGTGTTGTTAGTGTAAATAGATTGTACATAGATTGTACATGACCGTACAAGGGTAGTTTCAACAGAAGGTTATCAGATCAGATATTGGAAATGGCAACTGGATTGTGATTTGAGGATAGGTTGGATGGGGTTTCCAACTACAGCCCTTGGAAGGAGAGAATGATATTGGTTTTGATGGAGAAACAAATTTGGAAATTTTCTAATACTTAGATCACTCCTCCAACAGATGCGGAAAATCTAGTCATCCATAATCATAAGGATGTGAAAGACAAACACATAATTCTAAATGGTGTGATGGATTATTTGATCCCTCGTTTATCAAGAAAGACAACTATCAAGGAAATGTGGGAGGCTCTAAAGAGTTTATTTCAGAGTAAGAATGAGAATTGCAAAATGGTGCTGAGAGAGAAGCTCAGGGACACAAATATGACAGGATCAAATACGATGACAACTTATCTCACCTAGATTCGACAGGTTCGAGATGAAATGGTTGCAATTGAGGAAGAAATGGGTGATTCATAGTCGATGAGGGAGATTCTCAAAGGCTTCATGAAGGAGTGGACACCGTTCATCAAAGGAATCGTAGCACAAGAGAAGCTCCCTGATTGGTCAAGGTTGTGGGATGACTTCGTTCAAGAAGAGCTTCAAGATGAGGATTAGAATGGAGGTTGGCACAAGAATGATGATGAGAACCTTGCTCTTAACAACCAAGAAAAGAAGGGAAAGTTCAAGAAGCTTGTCGATGGAGAGTCTACCTCTCAAGACAACAAGAATAAGGACATGAGCAAATTCAAGTGCTTTGCATGTCACAAGTTTGGGAATTATGTAGGGAAATGTCCAAATAGGAAGAAGGGTGGAAACTAAATGCAACCAGAGGTAGTTGCATCAACAAAGATTCAAATCAATGAGTTTTGCAATAATTTTGAACAGATAAAGTTCTTACATATTTACCATACTTCCTTGGGCACCATATCAACTGGTGCATGACTAATAGATAATGGAGCCACATGTCATAGAACATCAGCACGAGATTTATTCGAAAGCTTCATAGAGACATACTCATATATGTATGTGGAACTTGGTACAGGGACCGAACATGCAATAAAGGGATCTAGCACAGTGCCATTCCAGATGGAGTCAGGAGGCATGTTGATAGTGATGGACGTGTTATGGGTGCCAGAACTTAGGAGGAGAGTACTCTCAGTCTCAACGATTGAGAATAAGGGATTTGACGTAGCATTCCAGTATGGACAGGCACTATTCAAGCTCATAGGATCTAACTCAAACACAATAACCATTCTGAGAGTTAGAGAGAGAAACTTGTATGGGATAAAAGGCCAACCTATGTGAGCAATGGAAAGCATTAGAGTGGCAGAGAACAAGGAGCATGTAGCTTCAAAGGTTGAGCAACTCAAGGGGAGTTAGCATTTAGGTTTAGGTGGAAAGGAGTATCCTTCCAAGTCTATCAAGAAGGAGTCAAATGGTACAAGATGACCATGCAGGAGGCTTCTAGGAGCATGTTCAAAAGAAACAAGTCTTCAAAGACGGGTCTGATTGAGATGGCAGGGATAACTTCTGGTTCAAAGGGAGCATCCAATTAGGTGGATTGGAGAGAAGCCATGGTAGTAGATCTAGTAGCGAAGACAAAGCCACATCCAGGTGATGGAAATACCTTCCTCGCTAAGAGTGAGTGTTGATGCATGGTAGCATCGGACATGTATTTATGCACAGGTCTCTGTGTCTAGACGTGTGGAAATTGTCCAAAGCCTTCTATCCTTGACTTTACTTTAATTAAAGGTGTGGAAATTGTCCAAAGCCTTCTATCCTTGACTTTACTTTAATTAAAGTGATTATTAAAGTAAAGTGCTTTTATTAGTGAGTTGAATTTTATTTAAGGAAATGCTTTAATTAACATTTGTGAATTAAATCATAGTCATTGATCTTAAGTGAGGTGAGAAGTAATCCCAATTGTCAATCACTTTGGAGATTAGGGTTAGGTCATAACTCAATCTTATAAACGCAAGGCTAGGGTAATGGAGAAGATACTTTTACACAAAGATAGCACAGAAGGACTTTTTCTAGTGTGGAGTCATTCAAGAGTGTAGAATCAAAGACACATTTTTTTTCTTACACATTGTATGAGTGAGTGAGACCTCATAGAGATTGGGTGAAGAGTATTTCATTCAAGTGTTGATGCGGATAGAGTTTGATCACAAAGGACTGTGATTCAAAAAAATCTTGGATAGGTGGAGAAGGACTTCCATCTATAGATCTAGGCAAAGGAAGAGAGAGAGTAGTCATACAACAGAAGGACGAGCCGCTGCAGACAGTGTAGGTTTTCTGGTAAGACTCGCATAGACAAAGTGAGTTTTGATGTTACAGTCACGCAAATAGTGCAAGACAACACGAGTATCAGGGTAACAATCACGTTGTTGTCGTACAATATCGTACAACAAGTTTGGCAGCAGATCAACTAGTTAGGTGCAGATGTATTTTGTCTCTTTTCTATTTGAGTCATTTTCCCAGTAAAGGAGCCCTTGTAAGCTTTGAAAATATTTAAATGATAAGCTTAATTGATGGACATAATATATTTATGTATTGTGCATAAGATTTTTGGTTTCCTTATTTATGCTTATGTTGTAATGTTTAGTTGATAACTCAACTGTATTTTTATTCAATAAGTAATTTATTTGAAATTAACTGACAAATGTTGGGTTGAGAGAAATTTCAACCAAACAAAGTGTCCATAACCAAGCCACTAATAACATTTATTTTAAAAAAAATTGTTATTAAATAAGTTTCCACAATGAATCCAATTATCTATCTAAACCTTAATTTCTTTTAATAGGCATTTTTCTAAAACTACTATATGTAAATATTAGAAAACATATTCTATTTATTACACGGAAACCTATTTTATTTATTAAACATCATTTTTCTAAATGTAACTTTATCTATATATTATTACATAAATATATGTAAGACTTATACCTATTTTATTTATTAAACATCATTTTTCTAAATGTAACTTTATCTATATATTATTACATAAATATATGTAAGACTTATACATAAATATACATAAGACGATATGTTAGGTTAATTCAAAGCTATCGATATGTATTTATTCAAGATCTCCAAACTTTCTATTAATTCTAGGATTTGAAAAAAAAAAAAATCATGAAACCCAAACAACAATAACCAAAGTTACTTCTTCTTTGAATTTAACTATTTAGACATAAGTCAAAAGGGCCATAAATCGTGTTCCACCTTTGAAGATCATGTCCCTTTATTTTTTAATACCGAAGTGGGAAGCATAAAATCCTCGATAGTAATAATAAAATCTAATTTAACCTTCAATGTGAGAAAATGCAAGATTTCTTTCCAAACCATCGATTATTTTTGGGCATGATAAGATGCATGAGTTTTCCCACGAACAATATTTAATCACTTTATAGGGTGGTGTTTTCGATTATATCTGTAGCATAGATTAGTTTTGTGATATCACATCATCACAATTTATTTATACATAATTTAAAATAATAATAATAATAAAAGATATGCAAAACATTGTACATAATATCTTAGTAAGATAAATTAATTTAAATCTATTTTATTGTAAATTTATTAACTATTAAAAAGTTTTAAATTTATTAATTATTAAAAAATATTAAATGTTTTAAGGTGAAGGTGTAAATTTTTTTTTTTTTTTTTAGAATTTCAATGTACAACTCTTCGAGGGAGGAGATCAACATTGAATTTTTCGGAGCAACCGCAAGCTAGGGTTTTGGATAGTCGCGACCATAGCAGAGGATGACATGAGCATCAAGGGGGGGTAAGGGTACCCCTTCATACAAACAGGTAGTGGTAGACAGAGGGAAAGGGCCAAGGGGCGTATTTTTCAAGGCACCAGTGACAGGCACCTCCGGATCTGACCCAGAAAAAGGTCGGGAAAGGAACCAAGGCAAAAGTGAATGCATGGAAGAGGAAGCCAGAGAAACCCAGAATGAGACGCAAGACACAGCGAAGACCAACCGGGCAGAAGGGCGCAACCCATGCAAACCCCAAACAACAATGATACCCAAGGTGATACTAGAGGACCTACAGATGCAACTCTACAGGGATCAGATGAAGGCACATGCACTAATCTGCAAGTTTATGGGCTTGTGGCCCACCGAAAGAACGCTGCGCAACTGGATCAAATATCACTGGAAGCCAAATGGGGAAGTGGAGCTCCATCTGGGCTCGAAAGGTTTCTTCAAATGGGGAAGTGGAGCTCCATCTGGGCTCGAAAGGTTTCTTCACAACAGTCTTCATAAACCTGGAGGACAGAGATAGAGTCTTTGAAGCAGGGCCATACTTCCATGCATCAGCAGGACTGTACATGCAGCCATGGAATGAAAATTTCTCCCCAGAAAAAGAGACCTTCAAAAAGGTGTCGGTCTCGCTGAGATTTTATTCCCTACCTTTAGACTACTGGTTACCCTCTACTTTTGAAGCAATATGAAATAAACTAGGGAAATATATAAAGACCGTTGAAGCCACCCTGAAAGGGAGATACACATCTTATGCAAGAATATGTATAGAGATGGATGTGTCGGGAGCACTCCCAGAAGCCATAAGCCTCGAATTCAGGGATGAGGAATGGATCCAAAACATCGATTA
>CBVK0102434398.1:0-10451 GCA_900067695.1 Picea abies | reverse complement strand
TGCACTGAGGACAATGCATAAATAAGGGGGAGGGGAATGTAATATCCCTAAGATGAACCCCAATTGTAAATGTACATATAACTTAGAGGCAGGTGAGCGAGGATTTTTTGGGCCAGAGTGCGTTTGTATATATGTTTTAAGGCCATATTTCATTTGTGATTTGGGCCAGGGAACCTATGCATTGAAAGGCCACCAATCCTAACAAATGTAATATATAATCACACTTGATTATATTAATAAACTACATCATTGTTGCAAACCAAGTCAAACGAAAGATTATGGGGGGCTAAGACTCGACGAGAGGGAAAGAGAGCTAAGGGTTTCAGAAAGGGGGCTAAGTCAATGGGATTAAGCCAAGGAATAAAATAATATTATTCCTGAGTCATAATATTGATTATTTTTTTAACCTAAGTTCCTAAGGGAGTGGAAAAAATTACCAATTGGAGTCAAAGGAAGTTTCTAGAGTGACAAGTGTCAAGCTATGAACATGCAAATATAATCTTGGGAATTAATGTATTTCTCATTCATTCATTCCATAATTCACTTAATCATGGGATTCCATCATCCGTACCTTTGTTGAGAGAGATGTGAATTTGAAGGTTACCTAGTAAATGCTTGGTGGTTTGGGTTGAAGGAGCAGGTTATCAATCCTATGGAGCATTCTTTTTAGGTGAGAGACATTCTAGGAGTATTTTTCCTTGTGATTTGGCCCAGTGTGTGCTATAAAACTTAGAGCATCCATGTGTTCTAAGTGCTATAGAGCTCTGAAAATTCCTAGCCGACATGTTGTTGAAGCCCTGGAAGGGATGTGGGAAAACCAAAGGACTGTTGAGTAGAGAAGGGGTACACTTCCTGGGGTGGGACATATCTTCATGACTGTACCTAAACCGGTATCCATAGCCATTTTGTGTTGGTGTATCTAGTTAGCTTGAGAGATGGATTGAAGAAGTGGGTTGTCAGGCCCGTGGGATATTGAAGAGGCAGGTTGTCAGGCCCGTGCACAATTTCTCTCTGGGTGAGAGAATTGTTGGGAATTGATTTCTTTAAGGTGCTGAACTGCAACTACAATGCTCTAAGACTTCTTGTCTGACCTGTTGCTGAAGTGTGGAAAGGAAGTGGGGCAACCAAAGGACTGTTGAGTAGAGAAGGGGTACACTTCCTGGGGTGGGACATGTTGTGGGGAATGAGAGGTTGTGAGTTGGGAACTATTGTTGGAGTTGGCACCTAGGCATGTTCTTTCATGTGTTTTTTGTTAGACCTTAGTTTGGCGTATGGAGCCTTTTCCATGGTGGAGTCATAGCCCCATCCCAGGGGTGGCATTCTATTGAAAGTGCATGAACATTAGAGTCTATGGTTGGGAGGAACGTCTGAGGTCTGCAGTCAATTAGTGATTTTAATTAAAATATAATTTCTCTTTTATGTGTATTATTATTTTGAATAGTATGTATGTTTATGTTCATTATGTTTTCTGAAAATGTACAGAATTGTATGCATGTAATATATACTGTTAGAACTGCACATTCATTGCATATGTAGGGAATGATAATTATTAAAATGTTATTAGAGAAAAATTTTGTGCGGGGTGGCTTAGCCTGGATGGTTGGGAACGTTACAATGGAAGTGTGACAATGAGATTGTTGCAAAGAAAATATCTATGTATACTAATACCGATGTAATGAAATACAAATGTGTATATCAACATGTATATCAATGCCGTTTCATTCCTTCTTTGTATATTACTTTATGAAACCATTTTAGAGTGAATTTTCAAGTGTCTAAGCATCATTTACGAGTTCTCTAATGTTTTCACCTATCAATATTTTATACATTGGTGTGCCCAAAAATATGATGATTTTTTACTTTCTTCCATTTAGTAGGTAATTAGAATTATATTGGCATTAATGTCTCATCCTTTAAATATATTTTTTCTTCTACTAAGATTTATTGAGATGAGATGAATGAATTGATGTTGAATCTACCTAGATTTATTGTCATACGTTATATGAATTCACTAATGCAGTACATAGTAAAATGACTAAAATTGAGATATAAGTTATTGCAATGCACTTGACATTTGAGTCTTTCAGAAAATGAAAATAGATGACGAATGTGGAAACAATTTTTCTCATAAGTTCCTAAGGTAATTATGTTTATTTCCTTATGAATTTTTCTAAGTCGACCTCATCTTACAATTTTGTGTTCAACCTCTTGAAAATGACTTGTATTAATGGTATGGAATAGTGTTTCCTATGGTCTTGACTTCAATACAAGAAATGGTTATAATTCATGGTTGTAGTAGCTTAGAAATGTTGATGAACCAATAACCTTCAATGTTGTTGGGCTACTACAACTTAGAATTTCCATCATTGTCCATGTCAAATTCAATACTCCAAGTAACACTCCTTTGCATCTCTAGCAATTTTTTTTAGAGGGTAGATTTGCAAAGCTATGAGAAAGAGGTTTCATAATAATATTCTCCCATAAACATCTTTTCAATTGTTTTGGTGTCGATATATCAATGCTTAGACATCATTTCAATTTCTTTTTCATTAATATATTGACATACCAAAATATCAATTTGATTAAGAAAACATTAATCTCATGTCCAATTCAAACACTATGAAGGTGGAACAATCCATCATTTTAACAACACTTCAAGATGTCATTATATCGATGTCTCCAAAGAGATAAAAAACATACACATGCCAACTTATCAACATGTTGAAATGCAGGTTTAGTGATGTTTCTAGTTGAGGAAATCGATATATAAATGTCTTTAAAATTATGTGAAGCCTATCATAGATTAAAATGAGATGATTTTCTTGAAAGACCCAAGTTTGAAGTGTAAACATTGAATTTGCATTGTATAAATGTTACATTTTGACCCCAAATGTAATAATGATCATTGTGGCTTGGGAGGTTCATACCAAAGGTTGAAGAAATTATATAGATCAACATATCATTCAAAAGGCATGGTATTCCATGTTGATATTTAACAACATCTATATAGAATATAGAATAGGGTTCATGATATAAAACATACTTTCTCCATTATTTTGATAAACAAATTAATGTTTTCTTCATCTTTTCTAAAGCAAACTATGAGGTTGAAGATATTGTATGAAAACCTAATGTAGGAAACTATTTAATTGTATTTGATTATATATTTTAATATGAAATTTCTCCATTCAAATTTAAAATATTTAATCACCTTTTTAGTTTTTTTTTTTTTTTTTAATGTTGTGAAAAAAAAAAAAAGTTTGTAAATTTCGATTTTTTTTTAATGTTGTGAAAAAAAAAAAAAGTTTGTAAATTTCGATTTTAATCCTAAGCTAGCTACTAAAGCTTCAAGTTGAAATTTAACTTCATCCTTATGGAGCACCCACATTCTTATTATAACTTAGGAGGTTCATACCATGGTTGAAGGCATTTCATATATTGGTGATTGATTCAAAATGGAGGTTTGAATATATGTTGAAATTAAATAACACATGCATAGTAGAGGGTTCATGACCATAGGCATACTTTATCCATTATGTTGATGCGTAGATGTTTTCTTTATGAGGAAAAGTATGAGGTTGAAGAAATTATATGAAATCATACTTTATGCGTAGATGTTTTCTTCATCCTTTATGAGAAAAAGTATGAGGCTAAGGAAATTATATGAAATCCTTTATAAGATGTTATTTACAATTATATTGCATTCCATTTATATCGTAATATAATATTATTTTTATTTTAAATGAAGGTGTTCCTTGTAGATTTATTCCATTTAAATGGATGAATTATTTATTTTCAATTGATAAAAAAATAAAAAAATATGTAATATTTATGCTAGATCTAATAAGAACACATGATTTATATTATGTATTAGATATGTTTAAGATTTTTAGATACATTTAAGATTTTTTTTTTTAAATTATTGGTTTTAAAAATTCAGATTAGTTTTTTTTAAATTTTATTATCATTGGTATGATAGAGAAAACATTTTGATTCTTAAATGAGATTTTATATAGTTTAGAATATGATGCAAAATGTTGGTGTGACTTGGAAAATTTAATGAATAAAAGGAATTGAAGGAAAACTATGGTTGGTTTTAAGTAGAGTTAAGGCCTAATAAAGAAGATGTCGATTTTTGTTGTAGATATGACAAAAATCGACAACCAAAAATTTATCTAACATACCATTTAAATGTAAAAATTATTTATTTTTCACTAATATAAAAACATGGTTTATGAGATCTATACTACATTCAATAAGAATACATGATCTATCTTTGTGCATTAAATACACTCAAGATTTTATTTTCTATCAAACTTTGAACTAGGCCCATGGTAGAGAGAACTAAAATTTATCATATGTACTTGAATTTATCTTAGTAAGATTTGCAATAAATTTAGTTGTGTGGAATATTGGATCTTGGTGTTCTTTTGCTTATCTCATTCTACTAGGGGTTTTCTATCATCATAGCAATGCATGCTCTATTATTTTACTTATGTTAGCACTCAAGCACATCCATTCTAGGCTCTATTAGAATGCTCTAATTCCAATTAATTACATCATGCTTTTAAGCCTCTCGCCTATACCAACTATGTTGTGTAATGTTAGCATTTCAAATTATTTCTAATATTTAAGCCCAAGTTTTAGTTAACGATAGAGTTAGTTGCACTAGCATTTTCTTTTTAAAAAAATGAGCCCTAATTCTGTTGAGAGACACTTTCTATAGGCCAGTTTGAGGGAGATATGTAATTCCTTCCATGCTCAACATGGAGCTAACATGTGGCACTTTTAAAAAATTATAAAATATTAAGTAGATTAAAAATATACAATGTCGTTCCTAATCTAAAGTTAAAAACCCGAGACAGACAAACAGAGACACATTTAATAATGAAAATATGAAATGTTAATCACATTCCAACCAATTCATACATAGCTACTAGTTTCAAATGACTTATACTTTCTACTTATGAAGTCTAACGATTGACATAACAAGTTGTCTTTGTAATGTAGTGTTTAACTATCTGGTCAATTCTTGGATGTAATAATATATATTATTTAAATAACTTGGATGTAATAATATATATTATTTAAAAAACTTGGATGTAATAATGTTTCAAATTTGGATGTAGTTTTGGATATTGTGACTATTAATAAATTATGTAGGTTTACTTAAGACTTCCGTAACCCATTCATTTGGTCATATGGTTGGGATTTGTCTTATAAAATATTAAATAAAATATAAATTATGATTTGATTATTTTTCACCATCTCTTAATATTTTACAATACATTGAATATAAACTAGCATAGATCCATCTTAAATCAAGATTTATCATGTGTTGAGAGGGATCAAATCCATTAAGGTGCAAACCTTTCCTCAAGTTGTTTCAATCTAGAAAATATTTGCACCTCAAGGGATTTGATTGCTCTCAGTACATGATAGATCCCTAGTTAAGATGGATCTATGTTGGTTTTACAACATGACAATCTCTTAACAAATCTTCATGGTCTTTATCATGGGACACATCAATGCATCAGACTCTTCTTAAACATGTAATTTGGGTACAATGCAATATTTGACTCAATGCCTTCTGAACACTTTCTCACTGACAAAAGCATTGTAGAGACATTTCCACTCCATAGCGCTTTCTATAAAAAGAAAGGATTTTCAAGAAGCATGCTATCTTATGAATTAGCAACACATCACTTAATAACCTAGTCATCAGTGATGCTAACTTCAATCTTTGCAAACTTGTAATAAATGTCCAGAATAGAAGGTTGAAAAGATGAAATGGCCTTATCATTGTCATCCTTAATCAATATGTTCTCAACATGAGTATGACTGAGTAACCAAGAGAAAATCTCTATGTAAGGCATGAGAGTTGGTCTGACTTCTACCTTGTGGATGCACGACCTCCTAATATTGTAAAATACTCCAAGGTTAGGGTCCTCTCTTACTGGCGGAGAGGGCTCTAGTTAGGGTTCCTCTTTAAACATCAAATAAAAATTTCTCTAATGTGGATTATTTGTCAAATCCCATATTGTATTCAATGTCCCCATAAAAAACTACGAATTTCTTCAACTTTAAACATTATAGATATCTCCTTATAAGATGGTGTCTTAAGGATTATCTTTCCCCTTTGAACATCCAATAAAATTTTCCCCACTATAAATTATTGTCTAAGTCCATATTGTATTCAATGTCCCTAGGGATTTCTTCAACTTCAAACATTATAAATGTCTCATGGTGCCTTGAGGCTTCTCTTTCTTCTCGGCTTGTTGTTAGGGGCCATGATTTTTTCCTATCATTCACCCATAATGACAATATTAATTAAACAATAGCATCATTCATAAATATGCATATGACGTATCAATGGTTTACTTCGAATGTCAATGTCTTTGGAGGCCAATGGTCAAGCGGGCAAGTTCAGTAGAGATGTGTGGGTCTATGCATGCCACTTGGTTCTAAATTAGAACACTTGTTGGGGGTAGTTGTTGCGGTTTCCACAACATGACAAAGCCCAAGCGAATGAGGTCGGTTCGATGTCGTACTACAGGAAGCCAAAGAAGAGTCCACTGTGGCCGTTTATTAGATTTCAAATGGTCCAAAAATACCAACTCACCGAATCGAAAGAAACAATTTTTTTATTACATCAGGAAAACTAAACTTAACTTATCACCGCTGAGTATGTCAATGATAACTGGCTGTAATCTGTAATCTGTCAAAAACTAACTAACTTTCTTATTATTTTTGAACAAAAAACTAACTTTTAAATAAAAACAAAAACAAAAATCATTACAATTTAAGATTTTAATTTGAGAATCGAAACTGAAAAGTACATATAACCATAGTTTTAATTTACACTATTTTGTTGTGTAGTAGTAGTTTAATTGTTATATTTTTTATTTTTTTGGGGGGAAATTGTTAAGTTTTGAATAATTAATTTTATACAATCTTAGTTCTTTATAAATTTTTAGTAGACTAAATTTATTTTTACATTCAATATTACAATTAAAAAAAAAAAATGTAGTTTCATTTAAAAAATTAGATAAACTTAGTACAATTAAACAAAACCATTATATATATAATAATTCACAAATATACACCATTTCCAACATATGTGAAACTTGTTTTCAAAGTTTTGGGAGTTTGGGAAGGTCTTCAATTGGATGGAAACTCTATTAGAAACTTGGAAGCTTGAAAACTAGTTTTCTAAAGGAAGAGCTTCAAATTAGAATTATATTAAATTAAAATGTAAATATATTTATTCTATTATTACAAATACATAATTTCTTGCAAATATTTTCATTATATTTATTCAAAATATTACTATAAAATTAAGAGTAAACTAAACTTAAATATTCACTTTAAAGTTGTGGATATGAAAAAAAATTAATGCATGTATGTTTTCCTTCAAACCCAAACTAAACATAAAAGTATAATAAATCAATACCCTATCCAGGGTAAGCTTTTGCTCCACTCTGTAGTTGATATCAACTAACCATATCATTGACTTTTATTGTATTTTCATATTAGAAGAGTATTACTATTTTGTTTTTTCCAATAAAAAAAAGAATAATATTTCAAATTTATAAAAATGTTTAAAGTTTATATATATAAAGTTTAATTTTAAAAAGATTTTAAAATTGTATATATGTATTTTCAATTTTGTTTCTTAATTTCTAATGGAATATTTATGGATATTAAAATTCCAGTGTTGTGTTAAATATATTCATATAATTATTAGCACAAATTAAATTAGTAATTTCAATATTGTAGTTGTTGCAATAGGAGAAACAATGTCTTGGATTGACTTTCAATTTTATTAAAATAAGATTTAAAATGTATCACTATCTCTATACATTGTGATCTAAAATATTTTTTATATTTTTTTAATATATATTATTGGGTTCCTAAATTCAAATTTATCAAATTTACTAAAGAAAACTTCACAAGTTCTCTATACATTGTAATCTAAAATATTTTTTATATTTTTTTAATATATATTATTGGGTTCCTAAATTCAAATTTATCAAATTTACTAACGAAAACTTTCACAAGTTCAAGACAGTATCCACGTTTCTGAAATTCAGTATTTTTTTAGCCTTCACACAATTTTAAATTCGTTTCCGGTACGGTAGAAGGAATCTACAAACCGGATACTACTGTCCTGCTTGCACGGATTAATTACTAAAAATAAAAATAATTAAGCAGTACGAAGTGAAAATAGTGCATTTATGCAGTAAAAATAGTGAAAATAACAAAACCCTATTACAACGTAATGTTCCATGCACATGCAGTGAAGATCTAGTTTTAAAGTCCAGATAGGTCGAATTAAACCCTTTGATCTTCCGCTCAATTAGTCAGAGCTACCATGTGGTTATCCCCGTAACCGGTCACGCCGTCATAACCATCTGTTACAGTAATCATCGGGGTATTTATTACGAATATCACAGGGATACCTGTGGATGCAGTCATCCCAAACCGTCATTTCCAAAGGATGGGTTTCTCTCATGACTTCCCACACAGCGCTGTTGCA
The DNA here is from genome assembly GCA_900067695.1 of Picea abies. Lineage (NCBI taxonomy): Eukaryota > Viridiplantae > Streptophyta > Pinopsida > Pinales > Pinaceae > Picea > Picea abies. The sequence goes on along the minus strand of CBVK0102434398.1, from coordinate 1,912 downwards.
CTTGAATCCCGAACCGAGTGCTATCTGCCAAATGCGATCTCCCACCTTAAAGCGTCGTTTGGCTTCCATGTAAGCCGCTTCATACCAGATCCCGCTGACAGAAGTATTACCGAAGCGATGCAGGGCCATGCGAGAGGGCTCCAAGTCGTAATCAGTAAGCTGCAGGCTCTTCCCGATTCCGTTGATCACACTTCGACCGCCGGGATGAATGCAGAAATGCTGGAAGGCGAGCCTGAAATTAGGAACATAAGGCTTCAAATTCATCTTCAAGGCCTTGATACATATCGTGTTGTAGGCGTAGTAGAGCTGCTCCGTTATGGGGAGCACTTTGGGGCCCAAGGTGACCATATTCCTCTTCACGGCATCTCCCGCCATGTCTATGAGTGAAGGACTGAGGGAAACGCCATAAAGCCCATCGTCATCTTCCTTTTGCATCACGCAGCCGTAGGCCTCGTCGGCGGCGGCCACGTTCGTCCTGACCGCGTGCAAGAGCTTCATCATTGCCCGGGCTGCGTCTTTGCCTTTGTTCGACAGAAGCATCGCGTACCCACCGACTCTGAAGAGGCAGTTGGCGACCATCATGGACTTATCGTTGCCATTGTAGTGGGCGTTGACCGTTATGCTCTCGGTGCCGATTACGATAGCATAGGCGTCGCGGTAGATCTTGAAAAGGTCCTTCGCCATGTCCACTGCTATGAGGCTGGCGCTGCAACCCATGCCTCTTTCAGAACATGGTTTGCAATGGGGCTCGGCCTTGGGGACACTACAGTTAGGTAAGGAGAACAAGGTCTAAGATGGTAGCATCTATCGAAGGTGAGTAGAAAAGTTGTCCAGGTGCCCCTCGTCGATTCAGAATATAGTGTAGGGTGGACCCTGGAGTGTGAGGGGAGGGGGGGTCTCAACTCAGAGAGAGCAGGAGAGAAGAGAATGGTATGCGAGGGGAATGGAGGAAATAGAGAAGTGATGTATAAAGGGGAGTAAGTTATGGCTAGATAGGACATAATCCACGACAATTGCATCCCCTCCATGAGGCTAACATGTGAAGAAGCGAACATTTGGGAAACCTGGGAGCCCGTTCAGAATCAACAACCCTTGAGATTCCCATAAATGTAGAAGGTGCCAACCACAAGCCATGAGAGGCCCTAATGCATCGTCATATATTTGGTGAGGTCATATTGATTCTATATCGATCTCCTGTATGAAGAGAATGTCACCTAACTAGTGGTGGAATGGAATCTCGAGGGCTCTCGTGTGGGAATTAAAGTAGGGACTTGTTGTCATTTGCTTCCTAAATGATAGGTTCTCCTCTTCAATTTTTTTACCCTATTTGTGAGGCCCCCAATTTCCATGTGTGATACTAGGTTTAATGTTTGATGATTCCAAGTGCTCTAGTCTCATAATCATAATTATATATTGAATGACCCCATTGTTGCACCCCTCTCCAGAATCTTGTGTATCTTCTTGTAGATTGGTTGTAGATAAATATGTGTGCATTAGCAGGCATGAGGGTTGGATACTTTGTGTGGGGGGCATTATAATCGAAAGGAGTGATAAGAATTCTGAGGCATTGGGTCACTCGTGACACATGTACCAAAAATGCCCGTGACCGCAATTTTCACTCACCGCCATGAAATCCCTGCACTCAAACTGTCATAATCCATGTCCACAAATGAGTATCTCTGCTCAACAAAATTGGTATCTCTGTCTGAAAATGATTAATGATTATCTCCACTCTAGTATCTCTATCGACGAAGGTATCTCTCATTACATATTATTATATCCTCTCTAGTATCTCTACCTGCGAAGGTATCTCTGCTTATATATTACTAGCATAGCCACATAATTGTGGTTAATAAACGCCTAAAGACATATTCCATTTACTAAATCTAATTTTAGCATAAACACTAACCCT
>CBVK0102434396.1:0-16043 GCA_900067695.1 Picea abies | reverse complement strand
AGATTTTGAGCACTATAACCTGTTTGATGTTGTTGATGCTTTAGATATTTAAAAATTTGAAAAAAAATGAACATTTTTGTATTTTTTTCATTCTTATGACATTTTCTAATATTTTCTTCAATGTCGTTGATATTTTCATTTTCGAACCCTCGACGATATTTTCGCCAACACAATGTTGGTAACACTCGATTAAGTTAAGTTTATGGTTTAGATTTTGAGTTTATAACAATACTATAATTATCATACTTTCTTATTTCATTTTCTTGGAATTTATTTCTCATATAACAATTCAATATTGTAAATGGTATAATGAAGTATATTTATTTATCTATTCAATTTTAGAATTGTTTTTACTATTAATGTAAATTGATAAGTTAATGAGTGTTCTTTTAATGTGAGGGTAATAAAGAAGAAAGATGAATCTTTAGTGTACCATATTTTAAGAAGGTTATTGATATTGACCATTACCTCTATGAAAATTTGTATTACCTCTCAATCTAAAAATTGGGTGTTATTAACACCTCCTTATTAAGACAACAAGGATCTCAAGTGTACCATAATTTAAGAAGGATATTGATATTGAACATTATCTCTATGAAAATTACTATTACCACCCAACCCAAAAATTGGGTCTTATCAACACGTTCTTATTAAGACAACAAGGATCTCAGATGATGATTCATCTCAATAAAGAAAAAGATCACTTGATTGAGGTATTCAAAATTAATGGGCATAAAGAATCACAAGTTAAGATGATGACATAGAAAGCTATCTCTACACCTTAAAATAGGGAACCAAAGTTCACCTCGAAATTTTCCCTTTTTTATATTTAGGAAGCAACAAAAAATATAGCTAAGGTCCTCAAAAAGAAAAACATTGTCACTAATTTCAAGCCTCATAACACAATTATAGGGATGATGAAATTGGTTGAAAGACTTGTTAGATTTATGTTGGCATAAAGGTATCTACAAGGTACCTTGCTCATGCAAGAAATCATATGTTAGTGAAATGTGACGATATTTCCAATTAAGTTTGAAAGAGCATGAAATAGGCATCCAACTTTATCAATATTGTATCTCTACCCTTATTAAGAACTCACATAATTCCATGGACCAACTTTGTCTTGAAGACTCTAAAGTTCTTGCAAAAATTGGCAATTACTCTAAACATAAGTTGAGTCCATGAAGATTCTCAAACATCTCAATAATTTAAATAAAGATGGAGATGGGATATGAGCAAACTCAATTTCATTTCTCCAACAAAGAAGAATGCATAATAATAATAATATGACGAGCAATAAAAACAACAATATCTCTCATCAATCGACTTATCATAACTACTAAATTTTTTATATTAATATTCATAAATTTTCTTTTTAATTTTTTTTTTTAAATTTATATATAATTCAAACCACATATTTTTATTTAAATCTATATGTTAAATAAATTTATATTAATTTATTTATTTACATTATAATTTGATCGAGTTTATTTGTTCTCTTAATAGATGTTATGAGTGTTATTTAGAGCTCCTTTTTTCCAAATAAATTATAAAATGCATTTCATTTCGTTGGATGCAACTATAAGACTATTATCTTCCTTTATCACGACATACCTTTTTAATCCAATTTTAAGAGTTATGTTTTTAGAAATATAATTTCTATACAACTATGATTCGTGATTCTTGTTTACTTCGACCAATTATTATGAAATAATTCTTTTATAATAAATATTATGATTTAGGTATATGTTTAGTGATTCAAATAAATAATAAAAAGGAAAATTATTTTTTTACAAAGTATATTAATGATAGTGAATTTAAACTCATGATTTAAATGGCCAAAGAGTTTATAATGAAATTATTGTTCAATTATTTTTTAATATAAATAAACACTTACCCATCTCTTATGAATAGTAAACGACGTTTCTACACAATCTCTTAGTAAACGTTTCTGCACAAGGTAAGGCATTAGTATGTGACACACTAATAAAGCATATAAATATGAGTTCTATGTTGGAGGAAAAACACCAGAATAGAAGATACCATACCTATGTGTTGGAGAATTTTCATGAGATGTGCTATCCTTGGCTACAATATTTTCTCTTTAGAAAATACCTTTTAAATACTTCCTATCTCTGCAAGTTTGATATTAAATCAATCATTAATTTCTCTTCCATAGTAAGATCAAGATACTTGGAAAATTTGAGTTTGATAAGGGGCCTTGGTTGGAGGAACTTAGAATTGGGTGACAAAGGTGATGGCAACAAAGGTGAGTTATACATTTTGTTGTTTAAATGTGAATTGTCAATATAAAGATCTCTCTTCTCTTCTCCACCATGCCTTCCATTATTCATTATGAATTCATGTGTTGTTAATCCTTGTTTGAATATATGAATTGTGGATTCGACTAATTAACCTGACATTAGTTAGAATTCATGTGCTTTAAGACAATACTATTCACTTATTATGCTTAATTGGGTTTGAGAAATGTTTTGTTTTCTTAACTTGTGGGAAGTTGTAGAAAAGGAGATTTTATCGAAAGTTGTTACCTAAATTGTCCACAAAGGTAAAGGCAACGTGATCATATGTAATTTTATCTTCTTTCCTTTATGCATTCGATACCATATCTTATGAATCTGAGAAGGTTAGATTGTTGTCTTTCTCTGCACTGTTGGTGAGGTCAAACCACTCAACAAGGAATTTTCTCGTAAATAGAAATGGCTACTCCAATGGGGAGAATTCCTTTAAGTCTTCATGTTCAAATTGTTTCCTTGAAACTTTTATGATTTCAAAACTTAGTTTATTTTATGCTTCTATCAATTTATTTCCTTGTTGTAATAGGATGATCCAAAATTAGTGCTAAAGGATTTGTTTTAAAAAAACCCACTAATTCAAATTCTTATAACCAACTTCTCAATTTTCATCAATTTCATTTAAAATTGGATTAATCAATTAAAAATAATCATTTAAGGATTGAAATTTAAAAACTAGAATTGAAATAACATACGAATTACTCAATATTAAGAGGAAAGTACAAATATAACATTGGTTTTTTTTTGAATCATCGAGGGATGAAGGTGAACTTATGGTTTCAAGGGTTATGGTAAAGGAAGAAGAAAAAGAAAAGTAGCTCCCTAGTAGGGGAGAGGGAAGGTCACCTTCTGGTAAGGAAGGAAATATCCCATGAGATTTCATATCCTAGGACACCAAAGAACTCGAGAAAAGGGTCGGTAGAGGGAAAGATGGAGGAAAAAAAGTCATTTAAGGACATAGTCAAAAGTAGGCCTAAAAGCAAGGGCGAGGATGACAAAATGGGGGGACTAAACATTGGTCAAAAAAAAATAGGCCAAAAAATTCTGGTAGAACCGGACAAGGAAGAGAAAGGACAAAATAAAAAAAGTGGCTAAGGAATGGTTGCTTACCTAAATCTACAGAGAACCCAAAGTACAAGGTAACTTCGAGAATTATGGAAACCCGAGACCCTCGAAGGCATTGACAATATGTTGGGATCCTTTGTCAATATCTCAGAAGTAACAAAGTCAGCCAGGTATATCTTTTATGCCAGAATATGCGTCTACATGAATGTAGTAGGAGCCCTACCATAATCTATTGTAGTCTCTTATCAGGATGATGAATGGACTCAACCCCTAGAATAAAAACATATTCCTTTTAGATGCAGGAAATTTCACATCCATTGACACCTATTTAAGGATTTCCCCTTAATGCCCCTCCCCAAGGGACCCCGAATAAGGAAGAAACAGATCCATATGGATTTACTAAGATCCCAAACAAACGAAAGGAAGGATGAAGAAATCCCAAACAATCAGGAATAACTCTAAATAAAAACTTAAGTAATATCTTCCAAATCTTGGAAGGAGAACCAAGCGGAAGCTCAACTAATGAACATTCGAAGGAAACTAAGAAAACCCAAAATGAAACCATAGAATCTAAAGAGAATGACACCAATAGGCATAAAACATAGAAAGAACCAATAGAGAAAGGCCCAAAAGACATAGAAGTGAATATGAAGGAAATCCTATATTCTGGAGAAGAGTCGACAAAGGAATAAGATATGGACACATCTCAAGCAATGGAATTAGTGGAAACCGATTTAGATATCCCAAGGTTGAGGGAGATCCATGGTTAAAAATAAATAAATAGTCTCACCATAGTTCAGATCAAAAAGCTTAAAAAATACCTATAGAACAGGAAAGGTAAGGAAAATAATTCTGAGTCCGAAACTCCTCCCTCAGGGGTTATGGAGATCAATACCAACCCTCTAAAATCCCTCAAGAAACTCTCAGGAGAAGATAAAATAAGAGGTCGGAAGCCCTACCGCCAAAACATAGAGGAAATCGATGCTCTGATGGTATATTTTGGACAAGTCGTTTGTCTTCCAGAAAACTACTTCCCCCCTCAACCCAGAAGTTAATTATGAAAATCACATCCTGGAATATTAGAGGAATGAATAGGTCTTCCAAACAAAGGTTGCTTAAATCTAAAATTTCCAGGTTGAAGTCGGACATAATCCTCCTTCAAGAGACAAAATGTGACGAAGAAAATATAAGAAAGATAATGCAAAGAATCTATCTAGGCGAAGAAAATATAAGAAAGATAATGCAAAGAATCTATCTAGGATGCGAAGCCAGGTGGATAGAAACAGAAGGAGCATTAGGAGGCATTTCCACTCTCTGGGATCCATATCTCTTAGAAATGCAAGACATCGTGTCTAGTTCTAGGCTTATTACACTTAATTTTAAGTGTAAAGGATCATGGAAGATGGCTACATCACTAACGCTTATGGCCCAAATACGCCATACTTGAAGAGGATTTTCATGGATGAGATAAAACTTGTAGGAGCCTCGATGATAAATGAAGTGTGGATTCTTGGGGGGGACTTCAACATGATCACAAACCCTTTGTAGAGGCAAGGAGGTCTCCGTAGGATTGATCAAGAGAGTATGGCCTTTGGAGAGATCATTGAAAATATCATTCTCGTAGATTTCCATTATAGGAATGGTATCTATACATGGAACAACAAGAGAGGAAAAGATCAAAGGATCACAGTCTGTTTGGATAGATTCTTGCTTTCAGAGAAATCCTTCATAGAAAAACATGGGTTATCTACAGAGGTACTCCACTTTCAAGGTTTAGACCATTGGCCTATTGCCTTGGAATGGGATCTTGTATGGAGACAAGGACCCACTCCTTTTAGATGTGAGAATTTTTGGATAGATCACCCAGATTTCATGACAAACTTAGAGCTTTAGTGGTCAGAACCGAGATGCCTCCATGGTACAAAAATATTCCAGTTTCAACAATCATTGAAACATGTTCGTAGATGTTTAAGAAAATGGAATAAAGAATTTTTTGGTAATATCTTTGTGGAAAAAAAAAATTGAACAAGAAATGGAAGAGATTCAGCAGCATGGTATTCAAAATATTTTCTCCAATGACCTCACAGAGAGAGAGGCCAATATTAAGGAGCAATTATCCCAAAGAGTGAATCGAGAAGAGACCCTATGGAAACACAAATCGAGGATTCAATGGATAAAAAAAGGGGATAAAAACACTAGGTTCTTTCACAACTCCTTAATTGAAAGGTGGAACATAAAATGAATAGTGGGAATCAAAGAGCCATATGGAAGCACCAAAGTAAAGAAGGAGGACATAGAGAATGAACTCCTTCAATATTTTCAAAACCTCCTCTTGAAACTTGAGGTCAACCGAGAAGATGCAATCTCTAAAATTACTAGAGCTATTCCAAGACTGGTCCAACCAGAGAAATCACTCACTCTGTTATGCTTGGTCTCCCTTGAAGAAGTGGAGGAGATTGTGAAAAGTATGGCTGTAGGGAAATCCCTAGGCCCGGATGGATTCACGACATAATTTTTCCAGGTTGGTTGGTCAGTTCTAGGAAACAAAATATGGGATGTGGTAGAAGAATCCCGCTCTTCCAAAGGCATTCTTCAAGCTTTTAACGCTACCTTCCTTACTTTGATCCCAAATAGTAAAGGAGAAATTTATGCATATAAGTATCGTTCTATTTATTTATGCAATGTCATTTACAAAATTATATCCAAACTGGTAGCCACTAGGATTAAACCAATCCTCTCATTAATCATTTATCAAGAACATGGAGGATTTGATGAAGGTAGACAAATTCTTGATTGAATTATAGTGGCTCACAAAACGATACACTCCCTCTAAATATCCAAAAAAGTGGGTATGTTGATGAACTTGTACATGTCCAAATCTTACAATATGATGAACTGTGACTTCCTCAGAAAAATGCTCTTTGCTTTCAGTTTTGAAGAAGGATGGGTAACCTAGGTCATCAATCTGGTTACAACGAATTTATTCTCTATCTTATTAAATGGGTCCCCAACCAAAACCTTTAATGTATCGAGAGGTTTGATATAGGGTGATCCCTTATCCCCTTTCATCTATATCATCCTGAAGAAAGGATTGGGGCGTAGCCTTTCGCAAGCTAAGAGAGAAGTCTTGATCAAAGGGATACCCCTCTTACAAGGGGAAGAGTCTTTGTCACATATTTAGTTTGGGGATACCAATCCCCTAATGGGTTCCCAAATGGTCAAATAAGTGAAGGGGTTTAAGTCAATTCTTGACCTCCACAAATCAGCCTCTAGTACTATTATAAACCAAGAAAATTCCCAGCTTTTGTTTTTCAACACCCCTCGGGGTGCAAAGACATGTATCCATCTTGCTAGGCTTTCAAATCTCTTCCCTCCTTGCAAAATATTTAGGAGCTCCCCTTCTCTCTAAAGTGATCCATAACCCCTCTTAGGAGCTCCTCTTGGATAAAATGGAAGAAAAACTATGAAGTTGACTCACCTCTATCTACCCCTTCCAACTAGAGTCCTCTTCTTAAAGTCGGTCCTCTATGCCCTCTTTGTTTATAGCTTCTCGATCCTAGTGGCCCTGATGAAGATCCTTCATCAGATGAGGGCCCTCCAGAGAAATTTTCTCTGGGGTGGGCCTTATAAATGTTCTAAATGGCCCTTAGTGGCTTGGCGCACCCTATGCAGACCCAAATATCACGGGGGGGATGGGACTCAAAGACCCCCTTTTGACTAGCTCCACGTTGGCCACCAAACTATGGTGGCGTTGGATCAAATCCCCTTTATCCCTCTGGGCCAAATTATGGAAGTTTAAATACGCTCCTCTTATTTCCCCCCAAAACTTAATCCGAGTAGATGGAATCTGGTTGGGCTCAATGATCCGGATTAACGCTTGGCAGAATCGGTGGTTAGCTCAGTCTGAATGTTTCTAGGAAGTCCATAATGGAATTTCAGCCCTTTTTTGGGATGATGCATGGGAACAACTCCCCATTTTATGGGTTGAAGAAATTTTCTAACCCTAAGAACCACCCTTGAAAGAGAAGGTTGGCAAAGGCTTCACCAATTCTGGAAAAACTTGCCTCCCTCTGAGAATATCCTCCTGCAATCTTGGAAACCTCTATAGGAATTTCCATTTCTTTGGAAATAAGAGACCAAGGAGTCACTCTCCAAAATTATTCAATAGAGACATATCAAGAAAAGAGAAGGGGAAGACATCATTCGATGGGGATTTCAAGGAAATGGAGAATTCGGTGTCAAAATAGCCTACCAAATTATGCACGACTCAGTCCCTCACCCCATCAGAACCATTTGGAGTAAAATATGGTCCAAATCTCCTTGGCCCAAAATTTCAACCGTTTTATGGTTTGTAGCTAATAGAAGAATCATAACTTGGGATCAGCTCCTTAAAAAAGAGTTCACTGGGCCATCGAGGTGTAGTCTCTGCTATGAGTCTAAAGAGACCCAAGATCATCTCTTGAGTAAATGTAATTTCACGATGCATTTCTGGAACCAACGAGCCACCAACTTTCAGAGAACATACCTGCAAAGAGATAATGTTGTAGCCACTATAGAAATTTTGAGAGATAACCCCTTTAATAATCTCCTCATTAATAGAGCTTGGGAAATCTTTTGAGGTATCCTTATGTGGAATGTATGGACAAAAAGGAACCAAAGAATTTTCAAAGACAAAGCCCTTACCAAAAATCAACTATGGGAGATTATCAACAGAAATATGAGAAAATCCATTACATAATCCCAGTGGATGGATCAATACCTCCAAGTTCAAGCTCCCAAAACAACCATCTTTAACAATTGGAATCTGGGTCCTTACCTCAATCAGAAAATCTAAGTGAAAAAGATAGACAAATCCTGGATTCGGGATTTATGGAGACCCCCTCAGAAAGGATTCATCAAGCTAAACTTAGACTATGCATCTAAAGGAAACCTAGGCCCAATAAGGGTAGGCGTGGTATTCATGAACCACAATGGAGAACCCCTCCTTTTCTTTGCAACCAACCCGACAATTACTTTGAAAAACACAACTGAGCCAGAGGGACTTCAGAGAGACATCAAAATAATGATTGATAGAGGATTTTCAGACCTGGAGATTGATGGTGATTCCCTTCTAGACATCAAAGGTCCCCAACATCTGATGAATGGGGTGAAAGCAGTGAGGCTCTCTCAGAATTGGTTCCTAAGCTATGGATTTCCAGTTCTGGGATCCATGGTAACTTCCCTAATGGCCACATTTACCAACTCGATCAGAAGGAAGGCCAACATGGTGGTCAACTGCATAGCCAACATAGGTGTCACAATGAATGATTAGTTTTGGATCTGGCATCAAGGGGGGGCACTGACAGGTGGAATAGAATATCATATCCAACGTAGATGCCAAGACAACATGACAATGTGGAGGCAAGCTATGGAGGACAATGGTCAAGACGCTTGGGAGAAATTCCCTCATCATGAAGTGTTTAAGGAGGAAAAATGGCCCAAATCTGTAATGACAGGCTTAGAGGATGGTAGGACGAACCTCCACGTAGAGGACCTATACCTCGAGCCACGAAGAGAAGAAATACGACCTCTAGGAAACATGAGCATTAGTGAGGAGGGATTAAAAGTTAAGTACAAGGATGACGGAGATAATTTTGGCAAGGATGGGTTGGTCTGCCATTAAACCCCCATGACGAATAGTACAAAAGAAGTCTGGACAAGAAAAGCTCGCTTGAAAGGGAAATTTTGTTATCACTGGATTAAGTGGTCGTATGTCGTAGAAAACATTGGTGGCCTATAGGAGAAGGAATGAGGTCTAATCACCCCCACTCCATCATGGAAATTGGTGATAAATATTATCAAGTACGAAACATGATCGAGGAGAACAAGCTTCATAACCATAAGTTCAAGGTTCGATGGAGAAGGAGTCCATTGTTCTCTTTTTTTTTGTTATCTTTTGGATCTCCTTTGGATGACCCTCAGTCTGGTTATCATAATTAGTTGAAGGAGAAGTATGGCCCATCATTGGAACAAAAATCCAAAGAGGGGGAAATATGGTCATGACGACAATGAAGCCTCAACGTCGAGGGTCCATATCTATCTCTCCAGAGAAGAAAAGGAAGCCCATGTAGCTAAGGAATTCTTTTGTATGCAATTTGACATGGAAGAGATTCAGGCTGGGAACACAATTGAAGAGAAAGTTCTGTACAGAAGAAGAAAAACAAGGGAGGATGAAATAATCCAAGAAGCATCTAGATGGGTGGCCGACCCTGGTAACCCTCGTACCAAAGACACAAATTATTTCTGAATGGTGGAATCCTATTGGATGAATAAAGCATTAGTGGCCCAAGAAGTAAATGAAACCCGATAGTAGAATTCAAAGATTCTTTATGAAATTCACATTCTAGAGGGGAAGTTTGAACTTTTTTTCCAAGCCTAGCATGGCATTAAGTTCAGGGTCAAGCAACCAGAGGAGTGCCAAAGATTCTTTATGAAATTCACATTCTAGAGGGGAAGTTTGAACTTTTTTTCCAAGCCTAGCATGGCATTAAGTTCAGGGTCAAGCAACCAGAGGAGTGCCAAGCCATGAAGGAGAAAGGCATGCATCTTGAATCCCCCCCAGGATCTATTCTCAGACCCATCTAGATAGAGGACGATGAGGATCAGACCCAAAAGGACACGACTCTCCCTCGACAGAAGAACCAACGACAAATGAAGCAAGAACCGAGGAGCCACTCTAGGACAGACTAGGGATCGATGTAGAGGGCACCAAGTTCTTATGAGGTCTCTCCTATCCTGCTTTTTTTTTGTTGTCTTTCTTGGTTAGGACGTGCTTGAGGGTAGTCTGTTAATGGTCCCTCCTTTATGTTTTCAAGATATAGTCTAAGTTTCATCTAGATTCTCGGTCGAAAAATCTTCCCGACTATGGTATCATACAGTCTTTTGGTGAACTATGAAAGTATAATGAACATCTCTGGAAGTATACTGACAAGGTTTAGGGGTCTGGTTTCCCTCTGAGGAAGATCCACCTGGCCACATATTTTTGTAGATTATTCTATGATATAATAGAATTCCCTCATTTTAGATTAAAAAAAAAACATAGGCAATACTCAACAAATCAATTATGGAGTTCACTCATATGGGATACATCTCTGGGCCCACTTCAAATGATGAATCGATCCATTCAGAAGGATGAAAAGTACATTTAACACCTCTTTACATCAAATAAAGGCCTTCAATCTAAAAAAAATGTGTCTTCTTCCAACAATAATTTGAACACAATATTTCCTATCCTCCTAATTAAGTGGATTCTCCTTTGAAAAGGACTTTGATTAAGATGAGGAAAATGAACAACATGAGCTAAAGCTTGGTTTCCTTTGGCATACCATGTTTCCATGTGGGGAAGGATTTTTAATTGGGGGACATCATATCACAACAAATAAGTATTATAATTGGGAAAACTCAGACACCTCAACTTGGTGTTTCTCTTGCATTCCACATGGTTTCCTTCTTACTTAATGTCTTATGTGCTTGCAACACTTTTCCAATATTTTCACTTCGTGTGAAAATATATGAGCCACCTGTACATGTCTACTTCAATATGTTATAGGAAATTAAATATAAGAGGTCTTATTCTCAAATATATGATTTCTTCATGGCTTGAATATACTACCTCATCTTTGGGAAAGAGTGTCCTAGATTGTCCAAATTGGATAAGAAAGTTTTGGCCTACATTGAAAATTGGTATTTGGAGGTGAACCAAACATATCTCCACATCTATGGAGCCACCAACCCGCCTCATCTACTTCCTAATTATGTTCTTGACATACTTGTGGTTGTAGAAATATGATAGCAATCCATCATGCAAGGGTTCAATGCCACATTGGTTAAGGAAAAAAAGAGAATCTTCATGCCTTATGGTTTCCAAGTAGGATATTATACAGTGAGGATACGAAGCATGCAAAACAAGAGGAACAAATTCAACTAGAATACAAGTTCATGAATGGAAGATTTGGGAAGCATGATACTAAATTATTGGTCCTTAAACATTTATAGAAATTATCTCTTAGTTGGCCATACACTCATGATAAATGGTGAGAATAATTGTTTAGAAAAAATGTTGAAGATTGGAAGGAGGTGGACAAAAGGAAATACCATCCTAATGTGACTATTTTCGCTTCCCTGTCACTAGAAGATAAAATAAAGATAATAAACCAAGGAGATGCCTCAAATAGAGAATTTGAAAAAGAAAAGAGAGAAGAAGAAGATAGGTTGAAGGCAGAAAAATAACAACAATCTATGCTTGCACAACAAAAAGGAATTGTCAGGAACAAGAACAACAAAGAGAAACAAGAACTAATAAATAAATAAGAGGAGGATGCTTCTCAACAACTGTCAACTGAGCAAAGAGTAAAGGCTAAAAAGGAACTAAAAAATAAATAGTTTTTGGAGAAAATGAGAGAGCAATAAGAAAAGACTAATAAACACCTAGAAGAACTAAAAAAGAAAGTTGAGGAGGATCAAGTTGAACAAAAAAGGAAAGTTGAAGAAGAGAAAATAGAAAAAGAACAATTGGAAAGGACCAGTGCAGAGAAAGAAAAGGAGGAGAGTCTCAAGAGCGAGAAATAAAGGGAGGAAGCACCTCTTAATCCTTCTAAGATAATTAATCTGACAAAATATGATGAGAAGATGGACAAGATAGGTCTCCCCATTGTCAAAGGGTCGGAATCCTCATCTAGATTCAAAAGAAGAAAATGTTATGGAAACAAGGGATGAAAACACCAACCAAGACACCCAAACACATGTAGAAGATCCCATAGGGTCAAATAATGAGTAGGATCAAAATCCAACTGGTGGACCAATTGAAGAAGTTCCTTTGCCTAAGAATCCATAATATGCTACAAGTGTCCAGGGTTCCCAATAGACTCAAGAAACTAAAGAGGGTAAATATTTAGGAAGTGTTGATGATACAAAGGGTAAGGATACAGGTGATGATGATACAAAAGGAAAGGAGTAGAATGAAGAAAATATGGCTACTACACCAAAACAAACCTTAGAAAAGGACAAACTAGTTGAAAAATTACTTGAAGGACCATTAGTTGAGGAGTAAAAAAAGGAAGAAACTAAGGATGATAAATGTAAGACTTCTTCAGTTGAGAAGAATCATCGTGATATTTCAATAGAGAGGACACAAAATACCCACATAGATGATACAATGCTTGCCACTCAATGATAAATGGAAAGGAAGGATTCCCTAGCAAAAGAAGAGAGACAAGAACCCATCTCTGGGAATTTTTATACTCCTAGCAATATGAGAAATATGTTGTCATGGGGTTACCAACCTATTCCTCGGCCCATTGAAGAAGTAGCTAATATGGAATATTTCTCTTATGATCGAAAAATGAGGTCAATTATCAAGAGAAACTAGTGAAGGAGGAATACCCTATTGGATAATAGTTTGTTAAGCACCTTAAAGGAAATCATTATAGACACTAAGAAAGACATAATGAGTGAATTGTTTTCAATGAGCCTTGTCAACTCTCATGCTTCATTTGATAAGGATGTAGTTGAGGAAAGGGAGTTGGATCAAGTTAGACATGAGGTAACATCTCTCAAGCACCAGGTTCAATATTATGAGGAGGTTGGAGGAGATACCAATTTGAGAAAATACCTCATGGAGGAGAATTAAAAATGCTTGAATATTCAGGATGATATTTTAAGGAAAGTAGTGGTACTCTAGGAATAATCCTTACTACTAAGGATTACACATAGGGAAATACTCAGATGGCATGAAAAGGGTGCAAGAGCACTGGACCTAGTAAAATTCCTCATAGAGGTGTAGAAGTAGTAAAATTCCTCATAGAGGTGTAGAAGGAGAAATGATCTGAGAATCATGAATTCAAGATCCTTTCCAAATAAAACATTGCCAAGATGCACTCTTCCACTCAATACTAGGGAAACGTTGTGGATGAGTGGAAAGATAAAGTGGAAGAGGAATGGGACACCTGTAATCGGGCCTAGAAGAAAAGGAAAGATAAAGTGGAAGAGGAATGGGACACCTGTAATCGGGCCTAGAAGAAAATTAATCAAACAATGGTTGACCTTAAATTACCATCGTTCGAGCCTCGATTGAAGTTTCAGACGATACATGAGGTGTTGTCAAGATTGAAAAGAAGCATCGACGAATATAAGCAAGAGGCGAAGAAAATTTTGGCAGTTGAGCAGGGACACATACATAAATAAGTGGTTGAGAAAATCAAGATGGTTCATCGAATGGGCCAATTAACTAAGAGGATGGAAAAATACATGGGTCGTTTCAGGAATAGTAAGCATGCATTGAGCATGTTTATTGGTCAACACAAGCTCTTGTACTGTGACAGATGTGTTGAATGTTTCTCTTAGTGATTAGACTACTTGGACAAGCATGCGAGTCCCAAATATCCATGATCACCTGAGTCATCTTGACTCTAATTTTTTTTAAGACATTTTATATTTTTGAGTTTACTAATTTTTGCATCCCTAGCAAGTATAAATAAATTGGTCGACCTTTTAGAATGGACCTTTAGTAATGATAAATTTTGGATTTTTGTAATTGAGAATTATTTTGAGATTAATATAGAAGATCCTAAGGGGCCAACAAGTTATATTGAACCATTGCGTGCATTGTTTGGATCATGGATTATTTTATAATCGATTATTATGTCTAATATGTATAGTAAGAGTTTTGATTTGATCAAGATATATTTTTTAATTGCGTAAATTTCTAGGTATCAGTACATATATTCTTTGATTTTATTTACAAGAAAGTCTTCATATCTTATTCAAAGCTTCAATAATTATAGAATTAAATTTACGATTATTGATAGAATAAAGGTTGAAAAATTATATGTTTTGTGAGAATAGTTTGTAACTAAATATTTCATAGGATAATTTCTTGAAATAATCTAAATTAGTTTCTCTCTTATTCTATGTTCTTATTTCTTTAAGAGTTTCCTTTAAAAGAAATGAATTGTTTTATTATTTTTGTCATGTTTCCCCTTTTAATAATGGTTTGTAAATGAGTTATTTCTTAAAAGAACCTAACATATTTTATTTTTGGTGTGTCCTTGAAGGTTATCCTTAGGGAAGATTCCCTCAGACATTCTCAATATTTCCCTTTATACAGTAAGAAAACATAACACGGAAAATAGTCAAAAGAAACAAAAGAAGTAAATATAAACAACTCTTAAATCCCATTGAATGATTTATGGACCATCGAGCCAGAGGATTATTATACACCAAACACGGAGGAGTCTAATTAGACCTCGTCCTTTGGTTTTATCCCTCCTATTGATAAAAAGGGGATCCATCCCCCTCAACAAAATTGACACTTGAAGGAAGGCTTGATGCATGGAAATCCTACAAACAACCCACATAGAGAAAATATAAAGTCAGAAGATATTTCCCTCAACAAAACTTCACCTCTGGCAAAGGAAAGTTATGGATACCATCTTAAAATACCATACACAATATCTCATGAGGAAATCAATATTTTCATAAGAATAACTAGAGAATATGCTAGACAAATAGGGACACTACCCACAACCCCAATACTTACTCGAAGAAAAAGAATTGTAAGACTAGTTATGTCCACATATGAACATACCTTAGTAAAAATGGTCGAAGATCTAGTGGATTTTTCCTTACATGAAATAGAACCCTTTGACTTAATTCTAAATACACCTATAATTACTCCTCCTGCAATAAATTGATCTGACAACCAGGAGTACTCCAAACCTGAAGAAGAAGAATTTGATCTAGAATCAGAAGATTTAGACTACAAACCATAAAACATGGTAGAAAATAATTAAAATAATAACCAACCATGGTTGGCCAAGGGTGCCTTGAAATTACCTGTTCCACTACACCGTTTACCCAAACATATGGAGAAATTACTTACTAAATATGACCTTGAAACATCCATATCTCCTGAAGATCACATTAATAAGTTTATTCTTGCCATTCGGTTAATAAATGTACAATATGAGGACTTGGTCTATTGAATTTTTCCTTATACTTCTGGAACCTCATCCTCCACTTGTTATTTTGATCTCCCTGTTGGCTCTATAACAAATTGGACCAATATCCAAAATGATTTTTTAGATAAGTTTGGAGAGGAAACCACTACTGGGGAATTAATGGATAAGTTATTTTCTACTACCATGGGGCCTAAAGAATAGGTCAAGGATTTTAATCAACATTTTACTACAATCCTAAACAAGTAGCCCCTACTCAAGAGTTACAAATTGAGTTTGTTGGAAATTATGTTGTGATTGATGTCAAATGAAGAAATCCTTGGATGTCATTGATGTCACAAGCAAGGGAGACTAACCATTATTGTTGATGAAGGAAGGAATGTTGTGATTCCAGGCCCAAGGATCGTGAAAGGATTGTTGAGTCAATTGAAGAATAGATCGAGGCCAAGTAACAATCGATAGTTAATGGAGACTTGAATTAGAGTGAAATCAAGGAAGAACATGGTTGAATTATGTTCATATGCAAGTTGAAGAATGAATATCAAACCTTCTAGGTGAGGAGAAACCATGACCATTGGATCAAGATCAATAGTCGATTGTGACCATTGATTATTGATCCAGGTGGATATCGGTGGCCACCCACCTATTCCAATGGCTCGAAAAACAGTTTTCC
>CBVK0102434394.1:0-14214 GCA_900067695.1 Picea abies | reverse complement strand
CCCATTAGAGTAATAATAGTGGAGGTCATTCAATGTAAGGTGGACTAGGTTCGTCCACTATGTTTGTTATTACTAAATAAGGTCTACTATGTTAGTTAGTATTAAATAAATGTAATGTGATCTCATTAAAAAAGGTGCACTAAGTAGTTAGGAGGTTGTTATGATTAGGGTTATCTTTTTGGATATAAATAAGGGTGGAGACCTCCTTATTAGGTGTGTGGATTTTATCGTATTTGGAGTTTCTCTTTGAGAGGTCACGCAACCTTAAAAGGAAAGTGAATGGGAGTGGATTCCTTCCATAAAAGGATCATTTGTAAGGTGTTTCCCTACCTGGAGTGGATTCCTTCCATAAAAGGATCATTTGTAAGGTGTTTCCCTACCTTAAGGGTTTTTTATATTAACAAAGTGTGGATTATTTATGATATCTCTTTTTTTATTCAATTTCTTGGGTTAAGGATCATAACAATATCTTGGTTACATAGGATGTTAGAGATAATATTCAAGACATTATAATTAGAAATGAAAGATATTGTTCCAAGTTGGTTGTTAGTTAGAGTTAGTAAGTTGACGCTTTTAGTGGTTTGAAGGTGGTTGGTTGCATTTAGTGTTCAATTAAATTTTAGTGCAAGTCCAATCTACAACCTAGACATCAATTATATATTTTGTCCTTTTCTAGTTATGGCATTGATAAGGGTTAATATATCAAACTTGAGAACATAAGAGTTTCTTAAAGACTATGGTAAACTTTAAGGGAACACACACATTTGAGGGGGATTTGTGGTAACAAGATGGTAGGGGTTTTGGGTTTCCATGGAAGAGGATATGGACTTAGTCAACTACGGAGAGGCAGAAGTGTTAATTCCTAAATGTTTTGAAATCATGTCGAACTCGTGGAAATTTTGGAGTATACTAAGGATTTTAACATGTTCGTGATAACTAAGGTGGAAAATGTTGTAGGACTATTGGATTGGGCATGTGGAAACATGAGGGAGAAGGATAGGGTGTGTGAGGTACATATGGACATAATAGGATCAAATCCACATCAATTGACATTGAATGTGCCAAAGGTTGCGTAGTCACAACATAAGGATTTTTTTATTACATACCCCATCTTTTCTTTAGACTTTTCTTCAGTGTTTTTTCCATAGTCTAAGCCAATCCAAGAAGATTATTTGAAGTCTCGGGAATTTAGAGAGGGACATGGTGATCATGGCAATAGACTAGTAGGAATTCTGAAGAATAATAAAGGGGTGGTGGAACAAGTTGAAGTTGTGAGGGATGTTGAAGGTGGTACAACGAAATATTTGTTTGGGGCTACTGCAAGGACTCAATCCATTTGCAAATGCAAGTGCATTCACATGTGGCCATATAAAGTTAAGATGGTGGTAGTAATCGACATTCAAATCGTAGAGGTAGGGGGTTTGATGGCAACAGCCATAGTTGGAAATTTTATGGGTAAAGTTGTTAAGGGGAGACTCTCAAAGGTTGGTTGTCACGGCACTAGAAATATTTATTGGGCTATGTCTCGAAGTTCCATTTCTTGGTTCGAGGATGGATAAGATTCATTTTGAAACTTGAGGAGGAGGTAAATATGATATTGGATATAGACTAGATATGGGGACTATTGGTATTGTGCCTAAAGAATTGGATCCCTAGGCTTGACCCTAGGAGGGAACCCAACTATATTCAAAAAGTTTGGGTTGTAATGCCTAGTCTTCCCTTGGAGTTGTGGCATACTAAAATATTGGACAAGGTGGGTAATTCTATCAGTGATTTCATTTCTTTCGAAAAGGTTGGTCAAAACAATTTGATAGGAGATTGGCTCAAATACCAATGGGACTTGATCTCAAGGATGGTCTCTTGAAAATTTTGGACCTGGAGTGGAAGAATCGAGTGTATAAACAAAAACTCAATTATTGGAGGTTAGTTTTCAGGTGAGGGTTTTTTCATGCAGTGGGCCAGTGAATGATGCTTTCTCTTTATTAGCACATGCTCCAAATAGACACAAGAAGCAATGGAATGAAAATTCTAAAGAGTTGGTGAGAGAGTCTTTAGTAGTTGTTCTCGGAATTGATGGTAGTGGAAAAAGAAGGATGTGGACTGCCATGATGTAAGGGTTAGTGATATGGTAACAAGCCTTGGAAAAAATTCAAACAAGTTGGAACCCATCATCCATGTTTCAACTTCTCCTACAAAAGGTAACGATATACTCGACCTTCCTATATGTTCTCTTAAAGTGAAATGTGGATCCTTGTTTCCTTCTAATAAAGAGGTACCATCAAATCTTAAATAAAGCACTACAATATGTCTACTTGAGCCCATGGTTAACCCTAATGGGATCTTTGGTGTCAAGGACCGAGTAGGGGTGGACGAAGCATTACATGTCAAAGGGACTACTCCTGATTTGGATTATTCTTCCTCTTTCGGAAATGAGCTTTCTACATATACTAGTCAATGAGACTCTATAATAGAGTTGAAGAATGAAATGTGTGCAGATCAATAGGACTTACATTCTTTGCGTAATTATGCTTCCAAGGAGTCTTAGACCCCATTTTAAATCTTCCTACCTTTTGAGATCTTAAAAAGAGTTGGAGGAGGAATTAGGAGGGTTGGAAGGAGGTTCATCTATGGATAAAGAAATGTCTTCCAATCTTGGAAGGAAATCTCATATATCATTGGCCAAGCCCCACGCAAAGAAGAAGATCGGAGAAGGCTAACAAGCTCACCATTTATGGGACCCTTAGAGCGGGTAAGGCCCAAAAACTAGTTACCAATGGTCATTCTCTCATTTAATTCCAAAGGGGTTGGGGATGCCCACAAACAACTAGGCCTCAAAAGAATTTTTGTCATTTATAATCATGATATAGTGATGCTCCAAGAAACTATGGTCTTAACAAAAAGCCCTATATTTTTTGTCGTTTTTCTTAAATGACTAGAAATTTTGTTTAGTATATGGTATAGGTATGTCTGGAGGTTTGATTACCAAATGGAATACTAATTTTGTTTCCATTTCCTCTACATATTTGACTTCATGTATAGTAGTGGATTTAACAGCAAAGGACATGGAAAGATCTGAGGCTAATCAATGTATATGGTCCCTATACAGAGAGGAGACCTTTATGGGAAGCTCTTGTTGATATTGCTTATTTGAGTGGGGGTAATGTGATCTTGGGAGGTGACTTGAACCTAACCCTAAATTTCAGAAAAATCCAGGGGGAGGCTGCTAGAAGGGACCCTCTTGGGGATTATTTTTCTCAATTGTTTGAGAATATCCAATTAGTAGATCTGGAACCTATTAAAATCGTCTTAACTTGGAGAAATGTTGGAAGAGGTCGTGAAGGGATATCAAAAAGAAATGATCAATTCCCGATGGAAGAACCCTTATTTAGTGAGAACATAAAAATAAAGTCTTAGGTGGGTACTAAGGGGGCTTCTAACTACCTACCAATCTTCCTAAATATAGATCTAGAAGATTAGAAGCCCCTACTCCCATGAAATTCAATCATGCTTGGTTATTGGATGAGGAATTTAGAGAATTAGCAAATAAGAATTGGATACCTTTTGATAGTCAAGTGGGGGTTTCTACCATGAAGTAATTTGTGGATAATATTAAAAGAATCAAAAATTTAATGATAGGATGGGCAAAAAAAACTAATTGTTAAGTCTTAAAAAGAACTAAAGGAGGTGGGAGAAGAAATAAATGATCTTTTTTAGAATAATGATGTTAGCATATTTTCGAGTGATGAAGTTCAATCCCCAAAGGATTTGGAATGTAAAAAAAGGACCTTCTAGACAAGGAGGAGGCCTTGTGTAGATTTAAGAGCATAGCTCTTTGGAAAAAGGAAGAAGACAACATTACAAAAAATTTCACGGGTATGCCAACCACAAAAAGCACATTGACACCATTTAGGAATTTTTGTGTTGTATTGTCCTCTTTCAAAAAAGGAAAATGTCCAGGTCCTCCTGGTTTGTCTATGGATTTTTATCTAGGGCTTATTTGAACTTTTGGAGCAAGACTTGTTACAAGTTGTTGAAGAGTCTAGGACTTTGGGAAAAATCAAATTGTTACATGTGAGGCAACCTCTCAAAAACATAGAAATGCTTGGTCACGTGGGTGGGTGATCATATGTTCATGATTTTCCTCTTTTCTATGTCTATCTGGAAGGAGGTAGCACAAGCTAGTCTAGATTTATATAAATGAGATAAGTTGACTCTAGTTGATCGTCTTTTAAATTGCCTAACAAATAAAGCAGTTGCAGAATATAAGGCACTTCCTTGTCTTTTTATTTATTGAATTTGGTGGAATGGATATCAAATGACTTTCTGAGATTTGGTCTTTACTGTTAAATTTACATGCAGCAGCGAGAGCCATTCTCCTGAAGGATGGCTAAGACCCTATCCCTGTCTAGTTAGGGTTTACAAGTCACTGTTAGAAATCTAGCTTCATTGTTCAGATTGCTATTACTACCCTATATGTTGTTCTGTTCTTCAGGAGTTTTGCCTTAATTTTTAAAAAGATACTACTGTTTCATTCTTACCCTAAAAATCTAACATTTACTCCTACTCATGTAACTTGGGATTAGATTGGCTATGGATGATACTAAGAGTACCCCAAAAAAGAAAACAATTAGATGTTTATTGATGTCGAGTATTGATCATGAGAAGCCTTGGAATTTTTGGATGGTGCAAGTCAAGGAGACCCGGGCATTTACAAAGCAGGGGCTATCCTCTTCATAAATACAAATCATTATTTTTATTTGAAGTGTGTTGTCAAACAAGGCTTTGAAAATTGAGTTGAATTCTATGCTCTTTGGGTTTTGTTAGAAGTTGCAAAGGAGTGAGGACTAAAACAATTCCAAGTTTTTTGAGATTCAAAACTCAGGACAGATTGGGAAAATAAAAAATGCAGCGTTGGAAATTTGGGCCTAATTCTTGTTGGCCCAACATTTGTCGTAAAACCAAAATGCCAACCTGTTAGTTTCCAATACGACCGCCAGAGTTAACAGGTCCATGTGAGGCTATTAAATCATGTCATGAGTATCGCAGGAGGTGTTGACCACCAAGTCGACAATCTCCCCCTCAACACCAACTAAAGTACTTGGCACCAATCGAACAAACTCAAACCCACAACCTTTGGCTCTGATACTAATTTTTGGTCCAACATTTACCCTTAAACCAAAAGGTCAACCTATTAGTTTTTGACACAACCACTAAAGTAACGGATCCATGGGAGGTCGTTAAACCATGTTATAAGTCTCAAAGGAGGTGTTGACCACCAAGTCAACAATTCCTACTATGAACAAAGTAAAGGAGGTAAAATCCACTCTTCAGTGCATTACTTTCTCTCATATTTATTGAGAATACAATACAAAAGCGGATACTTTGTCTTAAGAGGAGGCACTCTAATTTCAACATCGGATAAATCTTTGTATTATTTTATTGAAAACAAGTCTTTTGTGTTAGAGACCTTCTGAGACTTTATGCAAATTTCATGGAAGTTAGGTAGTTCTTATAGGGTAAGCCCTTAAAGATTTCGATACAAAAGGACTAAAAGAATATTGGGATGACTATAATAAGTAGAAATAGGTCCTTGATGCAAAATTGCATTGGCTACATATGGAACAGTTTCTAAGTCCACTCACCACATACCAACGTATATTTTGATTTCTTTCTCAAAAATATAAACATAAAGATTTTTTTTCTTTAGAAAAAAAAGTTGATGCTTCTAGTAAGTGTAAGTTACCTTATTAATCAATATCAACAAAATTAAAATAATTAGTTAGCTAAGGTTAATAAAGTTTAGAATGGTGAAGTGGCAACCTTATGCCAATTTGTATAAATTCATGATATTCTAAAGTAATAATTGGTTTTTCATCTTCTGTTTCTATATTATTTTACGTTGTAGTCTAAACGTTCTATTTGTTCTTTTTCAGGGATATTATTCGTTTAATTTTTCCTAAAATCCGACGAGAAATTGTTAGATTTGCAAGTTTGTAATTAGAATGCCCCAAGAGTTTTTCAGGACATTGAATCCATTTATGCATTTGAAAATGTAATTTAAATAACAGAAAATTGTGATTTCACCCATAATTATATCCTCATATTCTGGTGATAAATGCCGAAACGTCATATGGCATATCTTGAAAATGGTCAAAATAGTCAAGCATAATTAATTAGTCAACAAACACAAGTATGAGCAACAAAGTTAATTATAGTCATCGTAATCAACATAGTGAAAATGCTTAACATAGTCCAACATGGTCAATAATGAACTATAATCTAAGTACTCGACCATAATCAACCATGATTAAACATATTCAACCACACCCAACCATAATCATAGTCAACTATGGTAATCATAGTGAACTGCAATCAACATAGTCAACCATTGTTGACTACATTGACAATATGGTCAACATAATTAGTGTAATAAACTACAATCAACATAGTCAACCATGATCCAAAAAGTAAATTATGGTCAACATGGCCAATATAGGTAACTTGGTCAACATGGATACCATAATCAACCATGTAAAATAATGAACTATGATCAATGTAGTCGACCATGATCAACATAGACAACCATGGTTAACACGATCAATATAATCAATTACAATCAACTATGGTCAACAAATTCAAGTGTTGTCAACTTAGTCAACATAAGCAACACAGTGAACATGGTCAATAGTGAACTATGATCAATGTAGTCAACCATGGGCCAATCATACTCAACCATAGTCAAGTATACTCAATTTAGTCAACTAGAATATAAAATTTTAGATTAATGTTAAATATTATTTATTTTTGGTCAACATAGTCAATTATGGTTGACAACATCAACATAGTCGACCATGATCATAATAGTGAACTACAACCAATAATGTCAATCGCAAGTGAATATGTTCGCAATATGGTCAACATAGTGAGTTATGATTGACATAGTCAACCATGCTATGTTTGGCGTGGTCTTGAACATACTCAACCACAATCAACATAGTGAGCATAATCAATTATAGTGAACATATGTAGTTAAATATGGTCAATAAAGTTAATCATAGTCAATATAATGAACATAGTTAACATGAATCAATGTAGTTTACTATGGTCAATAAAATTAGACTTAGTTAACATAGTTAATATGAGTGTTTGGTTGCCCCAAAACAGTTGATGATAGAGTGTAATGTTAAGGCACTCTATTATGTGAAGTCACCAGTTCGAAACCCTCAACTAACCTTGTGTGTCACATGAGTGGCCATGTTGGCATGCCTAGAGTTATAGTGGTAGTGGTCGGATAACACGGCCACGTGTCACGTAAGTACGTGCCCCACTGGTTGCTAATTTCTCCAGTCAACAAAAAAATATATATATACGAGTGTTTGGTTTGTTTAGTATGTGAGAGATAAAACCATGGGAAAGAACTACATGGAGCATCATGGCAATATGCTCATCAAGTTGAAAGGTGAGACCCTAATATTAATGAATGTTGTTAGTGAGATGACAAAACAGAATCCATAATAGGATGTTATATTTCATGGTAGATGAGCAATAAGAATATTGCATCAAGAGTGCGTGAACAAGGCCCATCCAAGCTTGTTAATGACAAGATTGCAAAATAACATTCTTTGAAGAATAGTTGTCAAAACAACAACAATGCGCTTTGGTGTCGAAGGTGTGGTTAGAGGTCTTTGGTGAAGATAAAAAAAATTAATAGAAAAAAAAAAACATGGCAAGTAATAAAACTCTAAACCTCTCCGAACTAATAATGGAAGAGAGTTTCTCTAATGATTTTGATGGATTTTGTAGAAAGCGGTAGAAAGCAAGCATTTAGAGGTAGTTCACTACTTCGTACACTCCCCAATAGAATGGGGTTGTTGAGAGGAGAAATTATATAGCTGTTAAAATGGCCATGTGCATGGTGGGCAGTAAAACAAAGCCAAACAAAATACTAGGCAAAAATAGTACAGATTGTCATGTACTTGCTTAATAGATACCACATAAGTAACATGAGGTCACCCTAGAGGAGGATTGGTATGGTAAGAAGCCACATATTAAACACCTTAAAATATGGCATGTTATTCTGGAAGAAAATGACTAAATCGGATGCAAAGTGTATGAAATGGATGTTTGTCAATAACCATGATCAATAGAGCCATAGTCATTTAATAGAACCATAGTCACGACTGGGGCATCCCTGCGCTTCAAAGAAAATATCGGATGTGTTCGATTTAAAATCTACACAAAAACGCTAATCCATAAATGTTCTATGACCAGGAAAGATTAATGCCTTAGGGAACACAAGGCCTACAGATTTGATGAGAAACTGAAAATCGATTTACTTGATCTAGAGATTTGATGAGAAATTTCGATGAGATTTTTTGTATATATATAAAGCACATAAGCAATACTTGATAAGGTTATCTCAGGAATCAACATTCTAAGCATTTAAATGAACCAAATTTATGATTGACGCATCTCTGTTTTAAACAAAATATCACATATGTCAAATTCCCAATCTAGGCAAAAAAAGATAATAAATACATACTCTAAAGAGACAATAAAGATTAATGCCTTGATGAACACTAGGCGTCCAGATTTGATGAGAAACCGAGCAGTTAATTCATAAAACTATAGATTTGATGAGAAACTTTGATGATATGAAAAATAGTGTCAATAAAGCAAATGAGCAACTCTTGACAAGGTAAGCATCAAAAAATATGTAAATGCACCACAACACCGACATGTCAATAAAGGCCACCTTTCCGATTTATGAGCAGCCTGAAATGAAATGCATTGTTAATTGCAACCTATTACAACATTGTGCCAGTTCCCGCATATTCTGGAGGAATTTCCCCTTTCTGTTCAAAAGGATTCCTTTGCCTTTCATTTGCTTTCATCTATCATAAAATTAGGTATTACCAGAGGCAGGATTACAAATATAAGCATTCAAAGAGTCAGGACAACCCTCACAGTGCAAGATCGATGAGCATAGTTACACCATTATAGTATATGGTGAATCACAAACATGCCCAGCAATTATGGTTTAGTCCCACTAAAATTCTAGTCGAAAAGGCTGCAATAAGCATAACCCTTAAAAAAAATTCCTGAGAAGTATCACAAGGATTTAATGATCAGAAGCACCTGACAGAACCATCTTATGGGTGTTGGGTTGAGGTCCCAAGCACGAGCAAGTTTTTTGCTGTTTTGTCCTCGCCATAGTCGCATAGTTGCATATACATAACTAATGTTGATGCAGAACTTAGTTCTTAAGGATACAATACAAAGAGTGATCAGAAAAGAATCTTATATTGACAGAGACCAAACAAGAATTACAGATTAAAAGAACTATAAAATGTCCTATTCAATCCAATATGACATCCATAAAGCTGAAGTTCCTCCAATGAATTCAGTAACTGGTAAATTACCTTGCAGCACTTACAACAGGTCAATAAACTGGAGCTATTGTCAAAATTCATCCTACAGGGTTAAGATTGTGGAGTATAATCAAAACCCACTCATTCATGCTTACCTTGGATTCATGCTTTCCTAGATCATGAACCATTACTTAACCATAGTAAAAACCCTGCACATATGCTTGTCAACTAAATAAAAGAAAGTCTAAGATGAAAGCAGTGGTGCCATGTGGGCCCAGAAATCTGGGTGACGTGCTTGCTCTCTGTAGGTTCCTAAACATTCCCAATGACTACAGCAGATTTTCCAATTAATCAATTCTCTCACAACCTAGAGGTTCATCAAACTTAATATGTACACTCATGTCAGGACTACAGCTCGGCTCGGAAAGTGAACTCTACATCCTGGCCATCTGAGCACGCTTGCAATAATACAGTATACCCAGTCTAGCCAACAGAGTGAATTGCTCTGGCATGTCAGTAATTATTGGCCCAGTTCAGTTGAGCACGTTGTGGCTGCTGATAAACCCCTGCCTGAGCACCAACAACTCCAACAGCTCCCCCCAATGTTTGTGTTTGTTGAAGCAATGGATGGGCATTTGGAGCTGGCCCAGACTGTGTAGGATGAAATTGCTCTGGCATGTCAGTAATTATTGGCCCAGTTCAGTTGAGCACGTTGTGGCTGCTGATAAACCCCTGCCTGAGCACCAACAACTCCAACAGCTCCCCCCAATGTTTGTGTTTGTTGAAGCAATGGATGGGCATTTGGAGCTGGCCCAGACTGTGTAGGATGATACAATCCAGCATATGTTGCATGCCCACCCTGTGCATGTGTGAATGCCATGTGCTGCCCCTGAGGTGGAGGTAAGTTATAGTATGAATTTGCTTGGATTCCAGAAAGATCTCTAGGAGGTCCCTGAAACCATACTGTAGATCCTTCACCCTGCAAGTTATAATATAGTTCAATTACTAGTGCATACATATAGATTTGTACAAACAATAACAAGGGGAAAAAAATCACAATCTTTACAAGGGCAAGGAAAGCATACCTGTTGACCAGCAATGTATACATTATTCTCTTTATACTGAGATCCTCCAATATCATCGCAACCCGATGCATTACCTGCAGTCACAGCAGGACTTGCACTATATCCTGACGGAGCTGCTGTGTAGCTACCATAACCTGCAGGAACACCAATATGAGGAGAGTTCCCACTAGCAGTACCAGGCTTATACTGTGATAGTGAGTATTTTAAAGCAGCAGCTGGGGGATATGAGCTGCCAGCAGCAGCAGCTTGGGGATAAGAGCTGCCAGCAGCAGCAGGATATGAGCTACCAGCAGGAAGCTGGGGAAAACCACTATTGCCTACGATATTATGCATTGTTGGGGATGGAAGATAAAGGGGTGAAAAAAATTGATGATATGGGAGATAGTTGGGAGGATAGTGTGAGATATGTACACCAGTAGGCTGACGAAACATGGGCATTGGCTGCTGAGGCAATGCTATTGTTGTCTGCACAATTCCAGCTGCTTGGGTTCCTAATGCCGTTGGACCTGCATTAGAAAGTACCAAGGAGTTCCCACTCTGGAGAATAAACAAAATTCCATGATCAGTATCATTTTCATACGCTTCACTATTACTCAGATATCATACAGCAAAACCAGAAGGCCAAGGTTTGAAACAGTTACCTCCTGTGATGATGGCACACTTTGACCTGATAATATTGTAACATTTCCATTGTATTTGCTGGCAGGCGTAGATCCAAGGAATTGAGAGAAACGAGCATCTCCGTCTGAACCAGGTCTGAAAATTGGAGTATAGTAGCTTGTGGAAGGATCATAAGTTGGTTGCTGCATCAAAATTAATAAGAGATAAAAGCATAAGCCTGTAGTCACTATAATAATTAAAAAGAGATCCATAACATGCCACAGATGAACACCCAAAAACAATGCTCATTTCTAACAAAATAATGGAAAAACAATGTTCCACTTCTGGGAGTGCCATCATCATACATGCACAAAAATCAAGGCCAGATAGATTTCTTAAACCAAAGAACCAAGGCACAAAAATCAAGGCCAGATAGATTTCTTAAACCAAAGAACCAAGAGTGACGTACCACAAAGGGAAGCCGAGAAACATCACGTAGCTGGGGCTCTGTATGTTCATAAGATGGGTACTGGCTATTGATCATCTGTGGCATCAAACTAATCCCTGAATAGTTTGGAGCAGTCTGAACAAGAGAATACTGAGGACCTGGCTGAACCACCACATCTGGCTTGGAAGGATCGGATTGTGAAACTATAGTCGAGTTGGTGGAGACTGTCAAATCATTGGCAGGAGATAGATTGTCTACCGAGCTCACAGATGCTCGTTGATGATGTGGATAATCCTCATTTGGAGTAACTGGAGTAGTGTTTGATATGCTGCAAATCACATAAACTTAACATATTTAGGCACTCAAAAATGTAAAAGAACATATTGCATGGCCAATAGAATGCAAAATCCATGGAAGGCAGAAACAGAATACATGTTTATGGCAAAAGAAATTTAAAAGGCAAATCCCATAAACAGGAAATTCAAAAAGGGCATCTTATAAACAAAATGCATATTTTCAGCTAACCGAACAAGATAATAACCTTGCGGAAGGTTCTTCAACTGTTTCCTCTGGCACTTGAGACTCTTCAGACATTGGAGTGGAGCTCTTGTCACTGTCATCATCATTGCCATAGCTTGTACTGTAATTAGTTCCAAAGTTTGCATCAAAATTTGCATCAAAGCTGCCAAAACTAAGACCTGTACGTTCTGCCTCAGGAACTTTCATCATTGCCATAGCTTGTACTGTAATTAGTTCCAAAGTTTGCATCAAAATTTGCATCAAAGCTGCCAAAACTAAGACCTGTACGTTCTGCCTCAGGAACTTGAAGATGATTCGGTATGATTACATGTTGCTCGTCCCTGATATTCAACTCTTCCAGATTTTTCTGCAATTTGGAAGATGTATCTTCCAAAGTTGATTTTGCAGCTGGAGAAGGTGACCTGCTAACTTCAGACGTACTGTTGCTAACAGTGGATGTGCCAATTATTCCAGGACTAGGTACCACATTTTGATTTGTTGGTTTTGGCTTCCATTCCTTGTTAGGTCCAACTGCTGCAAAGCACCCAAACAAACAGTCAGTATTCCTTCCTGATCTTCCTTTAAATATCGAAGACAAACAATACTTCATCTTATGTTAAAAATCACCAAATTTTGTTAGTTGGGATGAGGAATAATTACATCACAAGGCCCCAGACGTGCAAAAATTTAAAACCAAAAAAAAAATCTGGTTCATCTGTCCAAAATCCTGACTTAAACCACTTAAAGTCACATTAACACTCATTTTTTAATCTTTCTTTGCAATTTCCAATAGACAAACATTGGTTTGGCTTAAAATCGGCAACACTAAATTAATTAGCTGAGATGAGATACCAAAAAAAATACAAAAACCCAGAAAGCAAACATTGTTGAAAGCTCAGATGTCTAGAATCATGCCTTGAAACCACTCAAACAGCCACAATTGACAATTGTTTCCAAATCGAAACCTTGTAAATCAAGCACAGACGATAGGATGTGTGCTATCTAGCTGACCATTCAGAATCTTTCAAAAAATTATCGTTGCATCTTGTTTGACTAAACACTAAATTGTCAGCATAAGCCAACATCAGATAGAGCCCCAGATAGTAAGGTGGTTGGGCAGTGTGGGGTTTAGTCCCCATCTGGTCACTAGTTCAAATCCTGTGGGCACAGTGTGGGGTTTAGTCCCCATCTGGTCACTAGTTCAAATCCTGTGGGCACCTTTGTGACACATCAGCCCTCCTTAAAGCCGTCAATTGATGGAGGGGGTAAAAAAAAAGCCAACATCAGATAGACTCCTGTACTCCTTGTTTCAAAGATTTTTGCCTTTCAATATTTTTCTCATCAGGGAGACTGATAAATATGAATTAACAGCTTTAACACTTCTGCCAGAAGCAAACAAACCTTTCTGAGATCCGATAAGTTGCTGAGGCCTGATGTTGTAGTGATTAGCCATAACTGAAGATCTGCTCACAGAATATCCTGTTGAGGCTGAAGTGGATACCTGAGGCTGCATATCAGGTAAGTGATCCCCATCTTTTGTTTGAGACTTACTCACAACACGCTCCTGTGAAAATGGATGTATAGTTGTCGAAGCAGAAGTCTCATTTTCAGATACCTTCACTTCTGAATCAACTGCATCAGACATGTCAGATTGTGTTATTTGCAAAGTATTTGAGAAGCTGGATGCAGCAGGCTTGTTATCGACAGAACCAGTAGCCTGCTCAACAACCACCCGCTCAGCACCAACAGTCCCAACTTCACGCTTGATTGTTCCAACAGCACCTGAAACACGAGAATTTAACTTTGGCACCAGCACAGGATCTGACGATGACGAATAGACCCCTGAAACAGATGTCACAGCCACTGAAGCAATATACTGCTGAGAACCAGCTATTGATTGTCCTTGCACTGTTACAGGAGCTGAAGCAGTTGCGCATGGGGGTTGAGTCAGTGATTGTTGTACACTACTTGACTTCAAGACATCGGCCATCAAGTTTTGTCCAGTAGCAGGACTCCAGCTTCCTGCCTGGTTTTGTGGAGCATGTGCATCTGCCGACAACCCATTGGCTATGACAGAGGTACCACTGGTGGATGCTGGCAAAGAGCTGCAAGACTAAAAAAAATTAGCAAATAGGTTCATCTAAAGTATAAAAATAAAACTATATATATATATATATATATATATATATAT
>CBVK0102434387.1:0-12044 GCA_900067695.1 Picea abies | reverse complement strand
CAAAACTTCCTTATTATAGATAGCCAATACAATGCCAAGAGATAACTCAAACTAATACAAAAGATCCTCTCCCAAAGATGCGCCACTCTCTCTACTTCTTCTCCAACTGCAAATCCAAAACTTGTCTCTCAATGAGCAAGTGAGTTGTGTGTCTAAGTGAGGCGCTAGCCTCTTTATTTATACAAGACTGGCACATGTGAAGTGTCTCTTCACTGGCAGGGCCGACTTCTCCAACTGGGTGGTTATAACCACCTTCATTATATTTCGGGGCCTCTTTAATATCTTCTGGGGCCGACTTCTTATTCTGCCTATTACAATTATCTTTTGACCAACCCGCAAAAGGGGATTTGGTCCTTTATAATAACCGACATGATCAATCCGCAATGGGGATTGATCCAATGAATAATATATCAAATAATAATAAGAATAAACTTTGCAGTTACATTATTTTAACAGTAGGACCTCCTGACACCCTCTCCAAACCTAGCTTGTAGAATAGCATAACGTCTTTGAGCACTTGTCTGGGAAAGGGGGGTTTTATGCACACATTTAGATAATTTGATTATTATACGCGATTGACATTGCTATGATCCCTGTGACTTATGAGCCCATGGAGGGCGTACTTGTTGTTGCAGGGCCACACCCGACAGACAGGTACACATGGGGAGATGATTAGTTTGGACCTCCATAGGGATAAAATCCCACCAAATGGATGATGAGACCCTAGCCAGGGGCAGACACATATAAGAGGCTTGCAACACAGAGAGAGAGGACGTCCACCAGAGACAGCCTGGCAGGCTTGGACCCAGGGGGGTCTTGCCCTCCCACTATGATGTTGGCCTTGGAAGGCCCATGACGTCACCTCTATGACCCTTGACGTCACCCAGTGTTTGATGGACACTTTGGAGGTAGTTATGTGCCAAGTGGCATGTGTGGCTTGATCCAGAGGCCTTGGGGAGCCTAACGTTCTACTCCTGGAGGGCAACGTTTCACCTCAGAGGCCTAACGTCACCCTAAAAGGGCATGACATCACCGTTTCTACTTGATTTAGGATTTAATTTGTCATTTTTATGTAAAAATTGGATATTACATGTAAACTGGCCATGTCGGCCTTTTTGACCTAATTTGTAAATTAAAGGTCATTGTAACTCTATAAATAAGGGTTTTTTCCCTTGTATTATTGATCTTTCGCTCACACTTAGTGAGGTCTGAAATTTGTGCCCTAATTAGGGTTTATTGGCTGAAATTTGGTGCGCACTTCTTGAAGGAGGCTATTTTTGGTGTGTTTTAGCATTTTTCTTGGTGGAAATTCTTCAACTAGGCATATTGCTAGATGATTCTTGGTGAATGTAAGTAAATTTCGGCAATTCTTCTTCATTTTGAATGGTTTTGAATGGTTATGGTGTATTTATCTTGCATTTCTTCCAAGATTATGAAATTGCTTGCTTAAAACCCTAGGAGGCTAAAGCACATGTTATTGTTCTTGCCTTAACAACTTTTCACCTACTAGATTGTGCTAGAAACCCTACTTTCTTGAAGCTTTATGCTAAGGGCCTTGCCATTGCAACACCCTAGCATCATTTTTTTTCATCTAGCCGTCGTCTACTTCATCCTTGAGCTAAAGGAGGAAAACCGCTACGGCCTAGGGTTACCTACTTCCTAGTGGCCAATTTCCCCCTAGGGTTTAGTGATTGAAGCCTTGGGTTACCAACACTTCAATCATTGACCTTTTGTCTCTAGCTCTAATATTATCATTTGTTCCTTCAAGATTGTCGTTGCTAAAAGAGACTCCATTAACCCTAAAAGCACTTATCTAAGCCTTGCACTTGATTGATTGATGAACACAACTCTCAAAACTTTTACCTCAAGTTATCTACTAACTTCTCCTAACCCTAGAATAGACTAATTTACTAACCTACTTGTTGTTGTTATAAAAGTAAGCTACAGCCATATATTGCAGCAATAAAAACACTTAAAAGCAATTATAAAGTTAATTTATACACTGCCTAATTAGCTTCTGACAAATGCTAGTACATTTCTATCATTGAGTTATTATTTTTGGGTCATTGTGAAGCTTCTTTAAGGCATTTATTGTGAAGCTATTGTCTTACAAACATTGTTGTTATAAAACTATGTTTGCTTCATCATACATCAACTATTGTTTTTACTGATAAGTCCATGGTTTCATGAAGTACTAACAGCAAGTTGTACTTGCAAAAGATATTGTTTTCTTGTTGCTTTGTTCTGGGCAGGTACATCTAAGCAGTTCATTACTTCATTGGTTAAAACCTTGGGACTTTCTGATCAGTATGACTTGTGAGAAGGGATACTTTCATAGACACTTTAACCTTTGCCTTATCAAACCCCTAGGTCATCAGGGACATCTCCCCTGGGCCATCAACCCTAAATAGAAAGAGGTATCATGTTGAGGTGACAGTGATATGATAACCTCTTGTTACGCCAATTTGCCTCCCTTAGCCTTTCCCTTTGCGACAAGTACAAATTGCATGATAACATTTTGGCGCCGCTGCCGGGGAACACTAAGTCAATTCTCCTCAAAGACGACACTTTTCGATCAGCCTTTCCTCAAAAAAACCTTTACTTTGCAAAGCTTACCTGGCGACTCCACTAAGGATGATCCCCTCATACCTTTGATAGTTTCAAGAAAATTATCTGGCGACTCCACTAATGTTGAAGCCAACCATGACTTCTCAATGGGACCCGGGAAATTTCAAACCCCTAGACATGAGTAAAATCCCATGATACCCTAGGCAAATGCCACCCAAGTATGAAAAATGGCTCCCTAGATTCACTGGTAGTAATGAAGAAAACGTTGAAGATGATATGAGTAACTTTTGGGCCTTCTTTCAACTCCATCCTATTAGTGATTATGTTGAAGATCTAGCAATGAAGCTTTTCTCCACCACTCTTTATGATAATGCTCGGAGATGGTATAATAACCTCCCTAACGCTAGTATTGCATCTATGGATAAATTGGAGGAAGTGTTCCTCCAAAGATGGAGTGTTAAGAGGAATCCCAACATATTGCTAATGAGACTGAATTGCCTCACAAAGGCTGAGAATGAAACTGTCTGAGAATTCCATCATAAATTTGAGAGGATAATACAACAGATCCCAATGAGCCATCATCCTTCAAGTAGTTTCCTTATCTTTCTCTACACCAAGGCATTCTCTGGACGATCGAAATTTTTTCTCGATGTAAGGGAGCCAAGGACAATCCAAGAAGCTTTCGACATAGCCATAGAAGTAGAAGCCAAAATCCCCTCATCCAAGAAAGAACAATCTGTTGTTCTAGAAGTCAAGATTGATGAAGTCGTCCAAGATCTTTTTCCCCCTGCACAAAAAGAAGAGAATGAGGTTAGTCACTTTCCTTTCCAGGTTTTTGATGATACCTTATTCTATGATTCAAAAGATGAGGAAGAAAGGGAATCCTTGTACGAGCTAGAGGACAAGGCATTGGCAATTGCTCCTCCGTTTGATGAAGTCATCCAAATATTCAAAGCTCCCGCACAGGAAGAAGTAAGTACGGTGAGTTGTTTCCCTTTCCAAGATTTTGATTATGCATTATTCTATGATTCGGAAAGCAAAGAAGTACTTAAGGAGCCCTTGGTTGCCTTAACCCCTTCATGTTATGATGAAGAAAACAACTTGGTTAATAATATTGACGAGTTCATACATGTTGGGAGACGTAAGTGGAATGTAGTTGGTTATGATATGAATCCCATTTATGACATTGAGAATCATTTCCAAGTATTGCCTTTACAGTTATCACAACAGGTTACAACTAATCTTGACATTGCGCAACAAGGAGATGATATAACCCAGGGATGACCTAATTCTTTATTCTCCTAATGATTTCTGGTCATACCTTGAGGATTTTCATGAGTTCTCCTTTGAGAATTCGGATTTATTCTATGAAGAAAATTATCATCCATCGTTGTGCTCAGATCTTAATAAGAGTGAGGAAGTTGCTTGCCTGAAGCAGGATACTTGTGATAAGATTTTCCACCTCCCTTTGATTACTTTACCTCGTTATGCCACTGAGGGCATGGTTTGGAAACATGTCCTTTATCCCAAGTCTTATGTAGGACAAAGCCTCCTTTTGGAATTTAGGGGAAGGTTGAGTACCTTAAGAAGAAGCTTATTATCACAGTCTTCCAGCTTCCCCTTGAGAAAATGTCAGTCATCCTCTAGTTTCTTGTTGGTTCCTTCCCAAGCCTTAGATTGTGAAGACGTCTGAGGTAGCCAACCTTCAAACTCTTTGAGTCAATCTGTTGAACCTTTGACTTTTCACGATCCCTTTCTTAGATGGATTGAGCACTTTCCAGAGAGTATGACTTGGCACCATTTTATCCCTCCCACCCGCCTCCATGAGTTAGACTTTACGGTTTCCAATAATACGATACATTTTCTAACTCATGTTATTTCCGTGCTTGACTTATCATTGTTTTGGTTTATGATGAAGCACAGAAGCAGGTCTTATGAGACATTGCTAGGATGGTTTCACTAGATATTTGAATACACCTAGCATTTAACCGACAGGTGAGTAGAGGTAAGTAGGTAGGCATTTGCATTCATTGTATATACCATCTGCATTTCATGCTAGAGTAGTTGTATTTCCATTTGTATATATGCTTGCTTACTTTCATTATATATCATGTATGAGCCAGGGGTGATTTCACCACCCCAAATGATTACTAATAAATTTCTTGAGATCTAGCAGGTCGCAGGTCATACCAGAGATGTTGAGGTTCTCATGCGCTCTACGATGAGTACATGTCCCCAAGTTGGAGCCAGATGTTATCCCCTAGCGTAGGGATAACTAAGGAGATTATGTCTCGAGGCCCATAGGTCCTAGACATGGAGTATCGAGAGCCATATTGACTTGAGCCTGGCCCTGGAGGGCCCATCGTTCTTCTTCAACACCTCCATCTTGTTAACAACGAGAGCATCCATCCCATCGGCCTGGTCCTTCAGCAGCAGTGGGTCTTTCTCCATGAGGTAATGAGTCTAGGTATCATGGTATGTGTCACTCTAATTCTCAAAACATTTGAATATGTGCATTTAATTATTTTTACTTTCTGACGTGTGCTTGGACCTTATGCCTTTCCACTTGTCCGCACCTGGGGGAATGACAGGATGCCCTAGCAAGTTGGTTCCCTTAGGATTTGAGTTGCCACTGGGTGGGTTCATCATTCCCACCATACTTATCACTTTTCATCTTTTTCCCTCTCATCCATCCCTACATTGGTTCGGGCATTGGGTTTGCCAAGCTAGCAAAGGGTTGTACCTAACCTTGTGGGAAGAAGGGGCTAAAGGACCAGAGGGTAAAAGTAGTTGGCAAAAGATAAAAGCCAAAAGAACAAAACCTTCAGATGCTTCGCCCACGGATCTCCGAGAAAGCAATAAAAGGCTTCTCAGCAAGAAACAAAGGGACCCATAAAATAATAAAATCAAGGCCTAGTTGGAGGATAGGGATCTCATCACAAGCCAGCCTATTAGGTCCATGGGCATGTAGCGGTATGACACTACCATTCAGCGGGTCACCACGCCAAGGTAGTGGCTCTTGGTGGCATAGCCAAGAGAAAGGGGGTCTCATCACGAGCCAGCCTTCTCATCTCCGTGAAATGCTTGTGGGTAACATTGTCACCACTGGTCACCACGCCATGGCAGTGTCCCCTAACTAGTCTCTAGAAAGAAAAAGCAATAAGATAAAAAGGTAGAAGGCATTAAATGGGTTTGGAAACATTTGCATCCATGACAAGGTGCAGCTCACCCTCTTCAGAGGCACCAACAGGGAAGCCATACATCTCCCTGTCATCACTGCACCCATTGCTCAAACATCCCTACACCACCTCATCCACTTACATGGCCTGGATTTTCCTTCACCTGGAAACATCCCGCATCCAATGAGAATTAGCCCAGTAGGATCTCCTGACACCCTCTCCAAACCTAGCTTGTAGAATAGCATAACGTCTTTGAGCACTTGTCTAGGAAAGGGGGGTTTTATGCACATGTTCAGATAACTTGATTATTAGACGTGATTGACATTGCTATGATCCCTGTCACTTATGAGCCCATGGAGGGCGTACTTGTTGTTGTTGCAGGGCCACACCCGACGGACAGGTACACATGGGGAGATGATTAGTTTGGACCTCCATAGGGCTAAAATTCCACCAAATGGATGATGAGACCCCAGCCAGGGGCAGACACATATTAGAGGCTTGTACCACAAAGAGAGGAGGACGTTCCACTAGAGACAGCCTCGCAGGCATGGACCCAGGGGGTCTTTCCCTCCCACTATGATGTTGGTCTTGGAAGGCCCATTACGTCACCTCTGTGACCCTTGATGTCACCCAGCATTTGATGGACACTTTGGAGGCAGTTGTGTGCCAAGTGGCACATGTGGCTTGATCTAGAGGCCTTGGGGGGCCTAATGATTTGCTCCTGGAGGCCAACATTTCACCTCAAAGGCCTAATGTCACCCTAAAAGGGCATGATGCCACCTTTTCTGCTTGATTTAGGGTTTAATTTGTCATTTTTATGTAAAAACTAGATTTTACATGTAAATTGGCCATGTCGGCCTTTTTGACCTAATTTGTAAATTAAAGGTCGTTGTAACTCTATAAATAAGGATTTTTTCCCTTGTATTATTGATCATCTTTGACTCACACTTAGTGAGGTCTGAAATTTGCGCCCTAATTAGGGTTTATTGGCAGAAATTTGGTGCGCACTTCTTGAAGGAGGTTATTTTTGGTGTGTTTTAGCATTTTTCTTGGTGGAAATTCTTCAACTAGGCATATTGCTAGATGATTCTTGGTGAATATAAGTAAATTTATGCAATTCTTCTTCATTTTCAATGGTTATGGTGTATTTATCTTACATTTCTTCCAAGATTATGAAATTCCTAGCTTAAAACCCTAGGAGGCTAAAACACATGTTATTGTTCTTGCCTTAACAAATTTTCACCTACTAGATTGTGCTAGAAACCCTACTTTCTTGAAGCTTTATGCTAAGGGCCTTGCCATTGCAACACCCTAGCATCATTTGCTTCATCTAGCCATCATCTACTTCATCCTTGAGCTAAAGGAGGAAAACCGCTAGGGCCTAGGGTTACCTACTTCCTAGTGGCCATTTTCCCCCTAGGGTTTAGTGATTGAAGCCTTGGGTTACCAACACTTCAATCATTGACCTTCTTGTCTCTAGCTCTAATATTATCATTTGTTCCTTCAAGATTGTCGCTACTAAAAGAAACTCCATTAACCCTAAAAGCATCGATGTAAGCCTTGCACTTGATTGATTGATGAACACAAATCTCAAAACTTTTACCTCAAGTTATCTACTAACTTCTCCTAACCCTATAATAGACTAATTTACTAACTTACTTGCTGCTGTTATAAAAGTAAGCTACAACCATCTATTGCAGCAATAAAAACACTTAAAAGCAATTATAAAGTCTATTTATACACTGCCTAATTAGCTTCTGACAAATGCTAGTACATTGCTATCATTGAGTTATTATTTTTGGGTCATTGTGAAGCTTCTTTAAGGCATTTATTGTGAAGCTATTGTCTTACAAACATTGTGTTTATAAAATTTTGTTTGCTTCATCATACATCAACTATTGCTTTTATTGATAAGTCCATGGTTTTATGAAGTATTAACAGCAAGTTGTACTTGCAAAAGATATTGTTTTCTTGTTGCTTTGTTCTGTGCAGGTACATCTAAGCACTTCATTACTTCATTGGTTAAAATCTTGGGACTTTTTGATCAGTGTGACTTGTGAGAAGGGATACTTTCATAGACACTTTAACCTTTGCCTTCTCAAAACCCCAGGTCACCGAGAACGTCTCCCCTAGGCCATCAACCCTAAATAGAAAGAGGTATCTTGTTGAGGTGATAGTGATAGGATAACCTCATGTTACGCCAATTTGCCTCCCTTAGGCTTTCCCTTTGCAACAACTACAAATTTTGCGATAACAGTGCCAAGAGACACACCTATTATTGTGTCTAGTCTTGTATAAATAGAGGTGAATCCCCATTGAGGATTACACACTCTCTCACTTGTCATTTGGAAATTTCAGAACTACTTGTACGGTTGAAGTGTGCACCTCTCTTGGGCGCTAGTTTCAAGGTTGTAGAGCACCCTCTTGTGTGCATCTAGGGTTTATGGTTTAGCGGATCTTCTCTTGAGAATATAGCAAAGGATTGTTGGGTTTTTCCCTTGTTTGAGAAGGGTTTTCCCAGGATACTTCTTGTGTTCTTGTGCATGGTTATTCTTCATGTGATCTTGGTTATTGTAGCAATCGTGTATGGTGTTGTTACAATTGTTTATGGTTCAAGTACATGCTAAATGAAATAAACCTCATTCTTGAGCCTAGCACTTAATGAAAATTCAACACCCCTCAACGGATCTGTACCCAAAAAATGGACTGGGGTATGGGTTCTCCTTACACACTAGTATTTATAACGGTAGAGAGGTATTCAATTTGCACAAGTCAACCGACACAATCATCTAGGGAAGGCAACTCACCACAGTCGGATTGGCCCTAACTCAATGATGTCAGCCCAAGCACAACCTGATCAACCTTGTTGACTAGGCAACTTCTACAAGACGCACAAATACGTGAAATAGGTGGTCCAGTCCCCTCTTTGGCAGGGAAACCAAGGCCTCTCTATAGCCCTACCATTTCACCTATCATCTTCAACCCCCCATAAGAAGTGCAATGTATCCTATGGACATTGTTATAATGCAAGTTGTAGGTTGGGCAAAGCCCGACCCAACCACAAATCAAGTGCTACAACTTGGGAATCCTACACCCAATGTCACCTCGATATAGGTCCCGCAATTCAAGAGTAACTAGGTCACTGTAGGGAGGCGATCTCAGTGACCCTAGGGAGAATGTGATGGATATGGATAGCGATGGAAGTGGAGCCCCTAGAGGTCAAGTCTAAGTGGAGTGAAATGTGTAAAATGAAGTCTTGGCAAGGTCCAAGGGTTTCCAAGTATGCTGACTAACCTGTAAATGGTGAAATACCTACCTGAGACACAAGAAAAACCACTTTGCAATGATATATGTTAGTTGGATCAGCAAGTTAAGCCTGTTGTCCCTAATTTGCAGCAATAGATAACAGTATATATCAGCAATAATATGGTACTATAAGCTGCTCAATACATGCTAGAGATCAAGTAGAAAATACAAGAGAAAGACTAGTTAATGACTAGCTAAACTCAAGATGAAAAACCAATATTCTAGCATAAAAAGATAAGGTTGTTGTAAACACTTGTTTGCAGCAAATTATATCATCCTTATGGCTGTAACATTCGATGTATTACAGCAAGAAAATCATGCCCTGAAAATCCTTCAAACTTTGCAAATAAGTGCGCTAGACCAAGAAGAATAAGTGTGCAAACTTTGAGCAAAATCCAATGGTTGATAAGAGAGTTATTTAAGCAAATGAGTTAGAGTTACTGCAACCCTAATGGTTCAAGATGTAATTTTATAACAGCAGCAGGAAGTAGCCCCTTGATGGGGACGCCCTAGTGGTTGTGAGGTGCCCAAGGCACAAGGAATACAATCCACTTTGCAAGTAGTAAAAATGACCAAAACTCATGTTTCCCAATGCAATATTTTATTTCTCCAATGCAATAATAAATGAGTAGTGCTCTTAATAATTGGGTTAATGGGGTCATGCAAAGAAAGAGCTAGAGAAGCTACCTCCTTGAGGGTGTAAACCCTCTTACTCCCCAAGGCAAGTTTCTCTAGCTAGGGTTTAAGCTAAGAGGGTGTATGCATGTATACTTATCTTAGCAAACCCGTGTTTAACCAATAACATGAAGCATAAAATGATGAAGACTATGGTGGGGGTGTATGCCCTTATACTTCCCACCTAACTCCTAGCACAATAACCTTGAATTGAAACAAATGATAGAATGAGAGTAAAGACCATACCAATTCAAGGAAAAATGCCAAGATAATCCACCACAATAAAAAGAGATAAGTCTTCCAAGGCTAGCGCATCACTTCCATCAACCATAACATCAAGAGATAACCATAAACAAGAGCCAAGAGAGAAATTTTCCAAAGGTAGCGAAAATTTCAGACCAATACTTCTCACAAGAGGGAGAGTTATGTTCAAATGAGATCTTATGATCTCTTATTTATACAAAATGTCACCAAGGTGACTTGTCCATGTTAGCTTTTTAGCTCAGGAGGTACTCTGCATGTATGTCTTGTATGTGGAAGTA
The DNA here is from genome assembly GCA_900067695.1 of Picea abies. Taxonomy (NCBI): domain Eukaryota; kingdom Viridiplantae; phylum Streptophyta; class Pinopsida; order Pinales; family Pinaceae; genus Picea; species Picea abies. The sequence goes on along the minus strand of CBVK0102434387.1, from coordinate 1,774 downwards.
ACCTAGTACCTACACTACTAGACCCTTGACTTTGTAATGGGTTTTTATAAAGTTGTGATAAAGTGGTTCTTTTATTAAAGTGACTTTTTTAATAAAGTGTACCTGCTAATATTAAAGAGACTTTATTTCATAAAGTGCACTTATGTTAAAAAGTGAAAATGTACATTAATATTTTAAAGTGATTTATTTTGGAGGGAATGAATTATGGCACTTGATCTTGAAAAGCAAGATTAGATCTTGGCCATTAGATCTAGGGTTGGAGAAGGTGAAAGGTCACTTTCAGATTATAAGAGAATGCATTGGGTAGTGTGCAAGACACAATGAGAAGGAGTTTGAGAGATTTTTGAGATAGCTTGAGAGAGAAAAGTGAGGGCAGCAAGGAGGGCGCATTTCCCAAGAGAGAGTGGGCATGTTTCCCAAGAAATTTCTGAAGTGAAGACTGCTATAGCTACTGGCTGAAAAGAGGGTCGTACTGTACAGTCCGTAAATTCCGTACAAGTTGGGAGGGCACGGAAATCGAGGGAGCATTGTTGCACAGAAATCGAGGTAGCCTTTTCAATGTTTTCTATTGGTGAAGAGGACAGTTTTGGTGTTGTCTGTACAGTATGGATTTGGCATTGTTTTTGAGTGTTGTTCAGCTGGGCCATACAGCCACTTCTGGGAACGTTTTCCAAGGCAGAAAATTTGGGATAGTTTTGGGGTGCTATAAGGTATTTTTCTCTTGCTGGAAATTGTATTGTTGTTGCTGATATGTATTTTCCTGAAGCTATAAAAATCTCTCTCTCTCATTGGGTTTCCCCACATTGGGGTTTTTCCTGGCATTGCCTAAATTTTTTAGTATTTCTGGGTTGAATGGTTGTTATTCATTGTGTTTATTCCACTGCAAAATTGCTTAGCAATGTGTATTTCTGCTTATGGTAATTTATGAATGTGGGTTTAGACATTTTAGAGTTCATAGAAGACAATTATCTCTAGGTTGCTAAGTGTATGACAGAATTTAGTCGTGTTGATTTTGTCATTTAAATTTCTACATGGTATCAGAGCTTGGGCTCTGAGTGACAGTGAGCAGTGAGATATTTGGGCAAGTTTGAAGGGGGAAATCTGTTGTCTGTTTTCCTTTGAACAGTGATAGGGAATATGGTTGCATGCATTAGATTTCAGGATCAGTTGGATGGCATTTCCAACTATTTGCAGTGGAAGGTCCAGATGTTAGTTGTTCTCAAGGAGAACAAGATTTGGAACTATATCAGTTTTGTTGTTGTGGTTCCCATAGCAAATCCTGTTGCTTTGGATTTGCATGAGGTAAAGGAGGTCAAAGCTCAGAGGATTATTCTGGATGGGGTGAAGGACCACCTTATCCCACACTCACTGAGAAGAAGACAGCCCAAGAGATGTGGGATGTGTTAAAATAATGTAACTGCGAAGAGCATTCTTATTATTATTGTTATTTTATTATTAGGATTAATCCCCATTGTGGATTAATCATGTCGGTAATTGTATTAGGACCAAATCCCCTTTTGCGAATTGGTCATCGGACAATTATAATGGGCAAAATAAGAAGTCGGCCCCAGCAGTTATTATTGAGACCCAGAATTAATTTAAAGGTGGGTTTACCCACCCAGAGTGAGAGGTCGGCCCTGCTAGTGAAACCCTTTCACACGTGCTAGTCTTGTATATATAGGAGGCTAGCGCCTCACTTTAACACACAACTCACTTGCTCATTATCTTATGAGGCAAGCTGCAATTACCAGTTGGAGAGAGGAGAAGAAGAGTG
>CBVK0102434377.1:0-14600 GCA_900067695.1 Picea abies | reverse complement strand
TCTTCTTGAAAATGATCTTTATGAAGAGTTAGATCTTCCATCACCATGTCCTTACCATGTCATCATCTCGATAACCAAAAATGTGGATAACAACTGTTGAAGCGTTGAACCCTGGGTCAGCCTCTGTGCCAACACTCATCATCAACTATAACCATATCCACTCTCATAGATCATATACAAAGATCACCAATCATGTGCTAATATATGTGTGCCATAACATCCATCAACCATGTACTAAGATATGTACCATAACATCCATTAACCATGTACTAAAATATGTATTATAACATCCATAAACCATCTACTAAGATATGTCTCAAACATGTAAACATATACTAAAGTATATCTGGAACCATGTGCCAAAATCATGCCTTAAGCATGTGTCAAACCATCCAAGATATGTACCTCAAACATATGCATCCATGTTCCAAAAGGGCCTCCAAGAAATGCCTCAAGTATGTACCAAAAAAATCAATGTATATACCTCAAACATGTGCCATAACATCATTAAGATGTGTCTCAAGCATGTGCCAACATCACCATGACATATAGCCAACCAAATACCAAGATAGTCAAGATATACCTCTAACAATGTACCATAACATTACCAATATGTATCTTATCATGCACCATCATCATTGAGACATGGCTTAAGATTGTGTCAAATCACCATGATACAAACCTCATAAACACATAGAGAACCATACCTTTGATTCTATAATAGAATTGGTGCATTAGATTACAGACATTCATACCTTTATCAACTTCAACATCCAAGGATGAGAATCTTTCTCAAATCATCCTCAACCTCATGGTACTAACCCATGCAACCAACGATGCCTCGCATGACGAGCACCCCTCAACCTATGGGGGTGCCTCGTGGGATGCCCTAAGCCTGACCCACGGGGGTAAGCTAAATTAGGCTTTCTTAGAAACCCTTCACTCTCCTCTACGGCTCCAAGAATTCACCTCTGTTCTCCTTCACTTCCTTAGACTCACTACCTTAGATTCGCCAATAGATCACTTGCTCACTTGATAGATATTCAATTAACTTTCTTGCATACAATGAGATGCTCATTGATGTGTATATATAATTTTCTAAGTAACACCTTTACTTTCTTTAGGGACGACCTATAATATCTTATTATAACCACTTTCCTTCTTTTTCTTAATTTGGGGATCGATTTGTCACTTCTTGTTGCAATTTTTTAGGGCTTCTTAACCATACTTTGGGGCTTCCAACTTCAAGAGGGCATATCTCCTTAACCGCGAGGTACCAAATGACTTACCAACTACTATTGGAAACAAAATGACAAGGACTATCCAACTATGAGGGTTTTTCATGAATGGGTCATGTCCTTCATCCTTCTTTTCTTCAAATAGCTCCGGGCTGTAGGACCACACCTCTTGGGCTTCTCAACCACTTAACCACTTAGCCTCATTTCTAGGGATTCTTGTATACTTATTCAAAGCATCTTCCCATGAGGGCCATGCTTAGAGCTATGCCATAAGGGGACCACTTTGGAGACTTCTCCAAATACACTCATCACTTCTAGATGATTCTTCTATGGTTGACTAGGGTTGACATCAATGACAACCAACTATCCAACACTCATACTTAGTCATTTTTAATAGATTTTATCATGGCTCTGCAAGTTCACGATCAGTCTATCTTTTCTTCACATACCTTTGATCCTCCACTTCCCCATGGTAAATCCTCATCTCATCTTGTCACATTCTCCAATGAACATTTAATGTGAATCTCATAGAGATAAAAAATGGTTAAGTGTAAAAGGTTGTAATTAATGGCGACGTTCTCGAGACTCTCCTTCATTAATTTCAAGATTATTTCATATTAACAACTCTTTGAACCAAAGGCTCTAAAGTATTGTATAATAAATGGGATTACCTTGATAATAACGTTTTGAAAAAGGAACTATACAATAGTTTGCCAACTTCATTTAGCATGACAACTGGAAGGAGAGAGTATTTTTGCGGGGATACCATAAACTCAATTTGATGAGAAGACCAGAAATTCTAGTGGTCAAGAGCCTATAGATATTATTCGATATTGTCACTTCCTCAAAAAAATATTAATCAAATTTGGACATTTGAGATTGCTTCAACAAGTTGTATTTCAGAGGTATTTGACTGCAAATAACTGATTTCCTGGTGTATAGATAAGTTTGATGAGAACCAATGGATAATTCAAATTCAAGCGGAATCCCCAATTTCTTTAAGTTCTTCTATCTTTAAAAAAATGCTTAGACTTCCAAAGCCAACGATTACCTTCAAGGGCGTTTAAGCTAAGAAAATATTGAAGGTGAGAAATGGTGGATTCGAGCTCTTGCAAGAATATATGGAATATTTGGCCATGATTTCAAAAGACCTATCAGTTATCCAAGTTAATTTTCTAAGGAACCCCTACCAATAAATGGTGTGGTTTTTCAACAATATGGTTGGACAAGAATCAACTGCTACTATTCCTCATCTAGTTACGTGCATCCTACATTTCTCCATTCATGAAAAAACAATTTTCAATTGGGCGAAGATTATTTCTAGTGAACTATCTTTTCAACTGGGAAATTTCAAAAAACTAACAAATTCTATATGTCCTCATACTTAATCCTTTCTATCACATTTTTTCATGCCTTCAAAGGGTTGCATTTATTCAAACACGTCAACTACAAAGTTGACCTAGTTCAGACATGGTGCCCTATCTTATGGAGACAAAGGGCCATGTACCATTTTTACGAAGTGCATAATTCATTTGTTTCTCCATTTAAGAAGCTCATTTTTGGACTAAGTACTTCAAGACTGTCTTCTGAAGTAGCAACATTTCTAGATAAAAGAGGAATTTTTGAAGAAATGGAACATTTTAGCATCACCAAGGTTTATTGCTATGAAGAAATACCTTCATACCTTCCATATTATGTATCGTATAAGATGTTTGCAGTAGAAGTGTGTAGATAATATAGATTTTGGGCTCATTTCTTCCTTGAGAAAAGAAAAAGGCAATTTATCCCTTTGCCTTGGAAGATTGGAGAAATAGTATTGAAGAGTATTACAAACATCGATGAATTTTCTATTCAATTCGACCAATTCAATTTAAAACTAGCATATGAAGTCAAAGGGTTCGACCCTAATCAAATCTTCATAAATCATATGATTTATGTGGGTTATAGTGTTTCATTTGAAAATACATTTTTATTGGGAGAAGAGGAAAGGGATAGCCAAACTCGGGTAATTCTTATTGAAAGAAATCAAGAAGCCATTGAAACTATGGTTATCACTACTAAACAACATCAACAACATGAAAAAGTTGTAACTAAAAGGAGTACATCATCTCCTAATGTTTCACAAAAAATTATCCCACAAAAATAGAGAATGCAGCGTACAAATCAAGAGCAAAAGAAATATTCAATGGAAAATTCCAATAATGGAGGTGACCATAACCCTCCGAAGGGAAGTCTTGAAAGACCCCATAAGCTTCCAGTCACCAGTAAAATAAAAAGGCAGACAAATCAGGAAGGAACAAATGAGGTTGAACCTGAAGATGAAATCGCTCTTGAAGACATGGATTTGGATGTAAACATTGAGGACATAGAATTCCTTGATGAGGAACAAAGAGTGCAGGAAAGTAGAGAATTTGCAACAAAAATGGTCACATGAGAACCAATTATATTTGAATATGCCAGTCGGAGAGATGGAGAGTGAAAATGCTACTCTCAAGAACATGATTAGAGGATTGGAGATTGCCTTAATTCCCTCACCCATATTTTCTAGCCCAATTGCTATGATGTAGCCATTGAAGACTCTTGATGAAACACTAGAGTCTAGCTCTAAATTAATAGGGAAATTAAGCTTACTTGTTGCGGCTAGAAGATATGTTGGAGAAAATATTAAGAAGATAATTTGTCTCTAATTCTTGAGACATGGAAATTAGTGAATAGTTTCATTTCCTTGGCATCAAAAATGAAAACTTTGAAGCAGTTCCTTCAAGATGATTTGGAAAATGATGAGGAGTTTTATAAAGGGGCAATTACTTCCTTTGTTATTAAAGTTTCAAATATAAGTGAGTTTAATATAAAATAAGAATACTTACCCTCCCCAGTCTACATTAAACAACTAAAGGCATGTTGAATTAAAAGAATAAAATGTTTAAAAGAAATATTGGTTGATCTTAAAACTGTAAGCGTCAAGAGGGGACAGTGTTATCTAAATTTAATTGAGTTGGATCTAGCTGGAACAACTAGAGAATTTAATGACCCAAATATTATTTTAAGTTCCATATTTATGTATAAGGAGTCATTTCAAGAGAGATTGGAGTTATTGAAATATGCATCTGCCAAGAGATTCAATAGTTTAACATAGTATTTGGAGTTCGAAGTAGAAAGTTGGTTACTCAATTATGTAAACAAGAATGAAGATATAGAAGATACATTGCATCAAATTTCAATTGACTATTGAGAGATAGAGGATCCATTATTTGACATAAGATTAAGGCAAGAGGTAATTGTCACACCAATGAGGGATTATATTGAAAATTGTTTAAAAAAGGATTTAAACAAAATAACGGAAACATACCAAGAAATGGTAGTTACAAATGGTAAAATAATACCAACAAAGGAGAATACAGAAGGAACATCATTTGGTAGATAGCAAGAGAGATAAATCCTTCACAACAAGTAAATTTATCACATCTTTCATAATTTCTCTATTAATTTTCTCTTCTCGTTCAAGAATCATCTGGTTGTGTCTTTTCATTCTTGAAAAACATAACCGATTTATGATCATCTCCTTCTTTCTCATTTTCAGGTTCAACCCTATTCCACTTTCTTTTTATGGTCCATGTAAACCCCATCCCAATCCATTTGGACGAATGTTATTTTTATTTATTGAAAAACAAACTATTAAGACAATTATTTTTGAACTCCCATGAGAACTACTTTGGGGTGTAATTTCAATGATTTCTCAAACTCTAAGTTATTGATCATGGGATGTTTGAAGTGCTCTTATCATATTCTCTCTTATTTTGAATGAAATTACTCTTTTAAAGTTCTCTCCATTGTGGACATATGTCTTTCATTCTTATGAACATGATCAAAATTTATGATATTGTGATGAAGGTGAGTGTTTTATGAATTTTCATATAATAGTTATTTTATTTTTGTACAATATTCTGCATATATTGTATTTTAGTCTTTGAAGATTCCTGGTCCTCTTCTCAGGAATTTTCTTTGTGAATATATTATTTTTCAGTCATTATTCTTTTGTATTTTGTTGAGTGATAAAGATTGGGGTTTCGTTTAAGTATCCCCTATTTTAATATTTCAAGTATCAAGATATATATTTCAAAACACACAGAGGAGTACCACCTCTATAAAAACACAAGGGGATATTTTATCTTCATGAGGTTGTTGTTTAGATCTTGACCAATATGAACATCAAAGCCTTCCTGTGATCACCCTGCCATAATAAAAGTAGCATGACATTTTAGAATGTTAGAAAATAATATAAGAAGCATGAGATATTAAAATGTATATTAAAGATATAAAAAAAAGAAAACATTAATTAGAGGTTGGGTATACTAGTAGAACATAATTACCCCCATAATAGAAACACCTGTATCGATTCAATTCAAGTCATAATCCACCAAAAATGTTTCCCCTGCAGCTATTATTTTCATTGCACATACAAATATATGATTTCCTTCACACCCCTCAAATATGAAATTGGATTGCTTTCTTGTTGTCCCAGTTCTTGTACTATTTATAATCCCTACAATAGTCCCTAACTCCTTTATCCTTCCATCAATATACATTGTTGATCCTTTATTGTGATCGTTGTCTTTTAGATGTATATAATTTGCAACAACTATGTATCTACGCATACTTGGAATATATTGGACCATCCTCAACCAATATCCATAGTTGTAGCATAGTCTGACATACTCCATCAATTTAACAAGTCCTCCATGTTTCACCTATATGCCATCCATGGAGACTAAACCCAGACCATGTATGAACGACAAAGCAATGTGATACATCCTCTCATTGACATAAAAGTCAATGTACAACTGAGGAAGTTCCTTGGGTACCCATCGTTTTACTAGATGTTTGTACCTCAAGGTAACTTCAACGTCACCTATGTTCCCATCGTCATAAGAACATGATCCTCCTTCAACATGAAAGAATTCCATGCACCCGCAGAATTTTCTTCTAACCTTTTCACCTCTAGTTGATCTATCCCTGTTAGATGTGTTGCACGTAACACTTTAAAATTTCGTTGCTTGAGTATGATAGGTCTAACAAGTACCTATTCGGTTGTACCTACACTCCATTGAATGAGAAAAAACAGTTAACAAGCTTTCCTCTCACCTCTTTTACAACATTACATGTCTTCATTTTTTGGTTTTTTATGAGTTAATATGGTCTTTCTTCTATTATTTCCTTCTTAGAACAATATCATGGGAAATCTTAGTAAGTGTAGGAAATAAAGAGTATAAATTTCCTATTATAATAAGTGGATTAGATACACTCTTATGCATGGGCTCTTCTTGTCTAAGTTTATATGTGCAATTTAGTAGAGAAAAATCATAAAAAAATTGATACAAAAAAAAATAAAGATTTACACAAAATCTATTTTTTGTTGAAATACTTCGCTTATTGAATATTTTGGTTCATGTTACATCTTGTCATTTTCATAAGTTATTCGTATTTCTTTACATGTTCAATTTTGACAATTAATTGTTGTCATGTTTATCCCTTCATTTACTTCAAAATAAATGAATCATATAATTGGGGTAACTATGATAGATTGTGATGCTTAATGACTTGAAAATCTAACTCCAACATGCTCCCATGATCTAGGGTTGATATCCCTGTTGAGTAAAATATATTCTTCTATTTCGACATTAAATTGTCAACCCGTGGCTCATAGGATTCAAGGTGCCAACACTGTATGTGCAGGTCTAGAGCTCTAATCTAGCCTAGCCTTGCCTAATCTAATGCCAATAAACTCAAATAATGAAGAGCAATCTATCACTATGAACAATTAGTCTAAGGAACTCTTTGAATAAGAAAGCAATCTTTGGATAAGCAAATAACAAGTAATCTATCTCTAAACTATTTAATCTATCTATCTCTGAGTGAACAAGTAAGCAAGCAAGTAAGAAATTACTCTATCAAAACTATTTTGACAAGTGAACTCTATTCTTAAAAAGAACTCGTAACTATTTCTATTTTGCAAAGAATAAACATTAATCTACTTAACCAAAAGCATTGCAAAGTATTCAAATTCTATCTTATCAAACCTATTTATGTCTTGCAGTAAAGAGAAGGACAATATTCAAATGTGACGATTGTGTCTTTGGTGTCGAATAACATCACGATGGCATCTGACCATTAGTGACGGTTCAAGTTCTCAATGCTGACTTCTACAGAGAAATGGAAAGTGTGAATAAGGAAATATAAAGAAAGATTTTCCATCATAGAAGCAACATTAAGTATCTCGGAAATCCATGTGATCTCTAAACTGCATGCATCAATCATCAACAATTAAAAACACTCTTATACTAATTCAAACAAATCTATAAACTCATGAACTCATGATTAAAAATGCTAATTCGAATTCACTCTTATAATTACTAATCAATATCAACTAAAAATTACAATTCAAATCCATAATTGAGATTTTATGATCTACACTGAACTAATCCTATCATTAAAAATCATATTTCACAACTAAAATGCTTTTAGAAAACATAATCCCAAAATCTATTTTTATCCTATCATACTAAGGCAAGATTAATGAACAAAATAGGTCTATGAAGATTTAACTGAACTGGTAATTAAATTTATCTTGATTACAGCTAACAAAACTTGAAACAATTAATCCATCAAAGCTTGCAAACAACCTTAAATTAAAACTCTGCCTACACTAATCCTCTGTCTAAGTTAATGCTCTGTTTTAGTTGCCAAAACCAAAGTAACTAATTAAGACTTCAATATACTATCTAAATTAGTATTATGTAGGATGATTCAAAGCTAAGAAAGAGGAAACACAACATGATAATTAACCAGCTCCTACAAGCAATCTGTAATTAAGGAAAGATGAATTAGATAATCAAATTATAATTGACATATACAGTAATTGCGACTGAAAAATACATATAGCAAAGAAACAAGTATAAATTATAACTAAGAAATAAGATAAACACATGATATATATTGATACACAGTCACCTAGACCATTGGTCCCTCCCCCCAGTAGGTTGTGGCTACACTCCAACAACAAAGCGTGGGCTTAACTCAATGCAATTCTGTCATTAATCAAAAAATGAAGTCTAGAACAAAAGTTGTAGAGAATGTATGAATTACACAATAAAATTATTATTAAAAATTATTTTTGTGGTCGTGCCACTAATAGTGGTATTTATAGATAAGTTATAGCTTGAGATGTCAGCCTCCTCTAAAAACAACAAATTCAATAAATGAGCTTCTAAAAGCAGTATCTTCTAGAAATTTTGTGAGCCACTCAGTGATCACTACAACTGCCCAATCTAAGGTGTGTCAAGCTCTGTAGTTGGAGGGCATGAGAGGGCATGAAACCCATATCCCCAATTTGTCCATCAAAGGCCACCAATATGCTAACCACCAACTCCTCTACACTTCGAGTGCCATATGGAGTGTCGGATGCCGAATTGAAAACCACGAAATGTTCTCAATCCATCTAGAATTTCAAGAAATGGCTCTCATGGGACCTAATTGGGAATATTACGCACAAAACCCATGTGCTGGAGTTTTCTAATTCCACTTCATCCACTCACAAATTAAGCTTGAAGTTTTCTGCCTATAAAAGTACTGGATGAAGGTCTGGATGGAGGATCAGATCACAATTTCAACCTATTGCAAGAAAACCAAAACGTTAGATATTTATAAACATTAAACTAAACTGAATTGATCTCAAAATCATTACAAAAACACCAATTATACATACTTGATGTGAATCCATGATAAATTGATATATAAACCTTTGAAACTCCTTCAAAATTGGCTAATATGAAGCATAGCATATGTAATATCGATGCAAAAAAGATTTCATCATCACAATAAAATAGTCAAAATACGAACCCGACATTACCCCCATGCCTAAGGATTTGCAGGTCCCTCTGCAAACAAAAATGAATCACCTGACATAACTAGACTCATGAAGGAGGGGGTGGATTGGCTTTAGAAGCTTCTCCCTCTTGTCCTGAAGATTTTGTCTTGGGCCTTTTACGATGTTTCAATTGCATCCGAAGGCTGAAATTGGTGGTGTTAATTTGATCAACCAATCGTTGGAGAGAATTCACTTTTTATTGCAATATCTCATTGTCATGATGTAGATGCCTATCCATAGTTATTCGCTCTTCCAATTGTTGAAGCAACTGAGCATTTTCTTGTTGTAATTTATCAATAATTGGGGTATGATCAAATGGTTCAAAAGAAGAGGGATTGGATCATTTGATGGTTGTATAAGGTATATCAACTTTGGAAGTTGATGTAGGCATCAAGGAGGTAGGATTAAGAGAGTGTTTGTGAGAGGGAATAGGTTCATATTTTACATCTTTATCATGCTCAAATTCTTCTGCAAAAACTTCTCCGAGTCTTTTATGGGGGCTTTCAATATCAGAAGACAATTGGATAGGATCTGAAGTGTTTGGAGATTTTACATTAGGTTTTCCACTTGCACTTTAGGTAGTTATTTGAAAATATTCTCCTTTGAACTGATTGGCTCCTCTTCTATTCATAGGGATTGAAGGAAAATCTTATTGAAATGCATCTTGTAACTTCTTCAGTTGAGGATCAACAGGTGTTGAGGGCAATGGAGAATTATCAACAAGCTTTTTGGTTTTCTTTCCCAATGAGGATGCAGAGGAATCAACAAATTTCTTGGCCTTTTGTTTAGATGGAGAGATAGTTTGAGTTGGAGGGTTTGGATTCTTTGGAGGATGAGGCTTAGATGGAGTAACATTCCCTAAATCAATTGATCTTTTACTAGTCTTGACTGTGAGATGGGGGTTTGAGAATTGATAAAGAATTCATCCCATGTGTTGCCATGTTTTTTCAACTCAGTTATGACAAGCAATTTGATGAGGCCATGGTGGAATAGACTGTTGTGAGAGTTGGCCAAGTTTTTACGAACTTGGGAAGACATTTTCTCAAGACAAGAAGTAGAAAGGAAAATTCAAGGGTTTATTGAATTGAATATGATTGTGCAGCATTTGAATTTCAAATGGTGTACTTTGGAGGAAAATGCAATTATGTGAGAATTAGATCAATGTCCAAGTCTTTGACTTGGAAATTTGATCATAAAAATGCATTAAAAAGTTTTAATTCAATTATAAACATGAATTTCAAAAAATATACCATTATACCTATCTTATCTTACCATTGCAATAGTTGTATCAATTCAAATGATCATTTCTGCAAGCAATCATGGTCATTTACAGTATATGCATACCTCATCCGATCCTCCATATGACACTTCATCTAGTCGTCCAGATGGAACTCCATCCAGTCTTCCAAATGGCACTTCATATGTTACTCCTATGCAAGTAGAAATTATCCCCATTATAATGGACATTTACCCATAGCACTCAGCTTGGGAAATCTCTGGTAGTCATGGTAAACAAGAGTATGGACAGGATAAGTGTGAATAGTGTTAACACTCTGTAAATTCCCAAATGTTGTCGGGGGAAGAAGAAATTTACCAAAGGCAACTTTATCCAACCACTTCGAAATTGGGACCTAGCCCTACTAGTTTCAAAGAGGGATCTCTCTGTAAGATTTAACTTTGTTTTAGTTTTCAGATGTTAGGCTAGTTAGATTAAATGTGATTGTGTTGTTTGTTTTTGTATGTTGGATGAAAAAGGGTTTACGCCTCCATTGGGCTATGGGGTCTGTTTTATAAATATAGAGATCGGAGAACAAATATAAAGATTATTTTGACAGGGAAGGTTAATGCAATTATTGAATTCTTCATAAATAAAGTGATGGAGAGTAGAAAAGGAAAGATTATCTATTAAAATAAATAAGCAATTAAGAATTTCTTTATTGTAACATCAGAAGATAAACATTTAGATATTTAAAAGCCTAGAAACAGAGTACACAAAGGTAAATTTTGCAACTTTAACTCCCTTTAAATGGTCAGGTCAGAAAAAAAAAATGATAACTAAGAAAGATAAACATCCAACGAAGAAAGGGAAAAAACTTCACCAACAATTAACATGTAGGAATCCTGTGAAACATCTCTTTGTATTAATCGAAGATCTCTTGATAAAAATTATAGTTCTTATAGCTAGCTAGGGCATAAAGATCAACCCTCGATACTTCAAAGTTTTAAGTATTTATAAAAAAAATTAAAAACAACCCTGTCATTAATGATCAGAACGTGGCAGACTCTAAGTCTAACTAACTAACTAACAAGATACAAAAATTTAGGAACTGTCGATGATGTATCGAATTCTTCATGTTGATTCTGGGGAAGGCCGTTGGTGAGTCACCTACATGACTTTAATTAATCCATGTGCCAAATCAACCTGCACACATCATCTCCTACTCGATCAAATTGCACAGCTCTTCCCATCTTAGCTGACTGGGAATGATGACTTTGAGTAGTCTTTGATATATTTCATCCATTTCTGTGTACTTGGAAAAAGTCGGTTTGACAATGAAAATATACTTGATCTTGTGTTGTATGCTGAGGTCTAGCTACAAAGTTTCTAAGAATGTGTTGCCTATTATACTTCCCTGTATTCTCGAAAACTTTGAATTGTCTTTGGCCACCGTGGCCATCTTCTGTTTGTAATTGGGAAGAGTCATCAACTTGTCATTTAGGACCAATAGACCAGGAAGACCTTTCTTCTGCAAAGACTTGATCTTGTTGAAGAACCTTCCAATTTCCATGTTCTGGAATTTCTCCTCCAACTGCAGCATCAATCCCCTTTTGTTCAATACTCTCTTGACTTCGAGGATGGTTTATGTCCTATCTTCAATCTCTAGGTCTTCTATTTCTTCTATGTTCTTCAAGTTCAGGAATCTAATGATTTCATTAGCTTCAGTGGGTATTTCTACCAACTCTCCTTTTATTTTTTCAATAGCCTGCCTGCTCCTTAGCACCAGTTCATTTTTCTCAAACATGATTTGCACCATAGGCTAGCTTTCATTTCTGGATTTGGAGATAGCCATCCAAATATTCTCCTTTGCTTTGGCAAGAGTTTTTCCCGCCACTGTTTGATTTTGTAGCTGCTGCAATACCTGCTTTAGTTTTTCTGATGTTTGCTTCTCCATGGTGTAGCTTGTCTAGTAAGAAGACTTTAGCTCTTGAAGGCTCTCAACTTCCTTTTTCAGTCTGTTGATTTCTATTCCTTGTAAGTTCATCTCTTCCATGGATTTTTCTAGCTCCACTGTTTTTTCCAGAGCTGTTAGTGGGGTGGCTGATGGAATTTTTGTTGTGGTGGTCGTTGCTACAATTGCGGTGCTAACTCCTATGAGGAGAAGTGAACTCAGTTGAATTACTTCCATAGGTGTTGCATGTTCCTTCTCCTTTACCAATATCTCTAGCTTTGCTTCCATATCTCTTAATTGTGCATTCTGCTCCATGATCAATTTGAGCATTTCATCCTTTTCACCTTATGTCTCAGCTATCTCCTTTGCCTATGCATCTTTTGTAGGTGGCAGTTTCAGTTGTTTCCTTAGAGATGTTATGTCCACATTCTTTTTCTTGAGCATCTCCTCAACTTATTTCACATTAGAGGGATCATACCCAATCTTGAGCACCAATTCTTCTAAGGACTTTATTTTGTTGTCCTTTGAAAAAGATGATATCTTCTCCAATTTTAACTAAGTCTAAACGTTGTTCAGAGAAACCTGTAACTTAGCAGAAGAAGTAGAAGTATTTCCAATGTAGAGAAAACCATTTCTCCCATTTTCCTATGTAGATCCATCTGATCGGTTGGGTGTACATATCTGGTGTTAAACTCAAACGTTTCCCTTTTGTAATCAGTTATTTCTTTTGGATCAGACACTTGTGCCTGCAAAAAGCCCATGTGCATTCTACCTTTCTCTGTATCAAAAGATAATAACAGTTTGTGCCATGTCGTGGACGTTTTCTTCCAAAATTGAGCATAGGTGTTGTTGGTCATCATTTGATTCTTCTTCTTAATCATATCGTACTTCTCAAAAATACTCAATTTTGCACCACCTTTATTCGGCTGGTTGACTAGTGAAGTGTCAGTTTGCTTCTTGGATGAAGAGGTAGACATGATCTGTTGGATGCTTGAGATAAGAGATAAATGATCACCTTTCATAACTATAGTGGATTGGGTTTCCTTTTCACCAGTCGTGTCAGTTGTATGACTGGATTTTGGCCTTTTGGTGTGTACCTGGAAATCCTCAGCCGAGACTTTTGTGACTGAAGGGGAAGTGTCCTTCCTGGGTATTTTCTCCTTTGGTACCTGTGGTGTGGTTTTTTGTGAGATGATAACTGAAGGAGATTGTTTTTCTTGGGGAGCTGAGTATCCTATGGGAGGAAAAGCTCAAAGATCTGGGCTCTTTGAGGAAAAGATAGACTCTGGTACAACTTTGTCAGGATTTCAAGGTTGAAATGGGAAGCAGATTTGGCTCTAGATATCTGCATCATCTAATCAATGGCCTATGGTGTGACAAAGAAAAGAGTTTCTCCGGACGAAGAAACTATGGCTCTCTAGTCAGAAAGTTAATGAGCTTGACATTTGAGGGTGAATTCAGGGAAACGATGGACTTGGGGAAAAATATAGAGAGGAAGATTGGACTCCCAAATCCCAATCTCATCACTTTGATCTAGGAATGTGTCTTCAAACCATGACTGTAATTCTACGAAATTGAATTCGCCCCTGGTCTCTGAGATCAGATAATCCTTGTCTGCTAATAGGATCCTATCGAGGTCGACAGGAGGTGGGAGGAAAGGATTTTCCTCGACCTCTGCTTTTTTAGAATTTGGTGCCATCGCTTCCAATGGTACCTGAAATTGAAACAAAATGTTAGCGGGTAATGGTTATGGTTGGGTCGATGACTGGATCAGTGAGGGGACAAAGTTGTCTGGTGTGCGGAGAGAGTGAACATTGTGCAAATGATGGAACAGGGGCTAGTTTTGAGTGAACGGGTATCTGTTGGGTGCAAGGGACAGGTCAGTAGGTTACAGATATGTTAGCCAGTAGTAAATGACCAATGGATCATTTGAAGTGTGATATGGCAGGTGAAGGATGAGTGACGGGTGTGACAAGGTGACGTGGGGTGTGTTGATTGGAGAATGACAAGCATGAGGTGACTAGTGATGGGTGACCAGGTGGGATGAACTTGCAAAGTTATGAGACGAGACCTGTAGGGGAAAGGTAGTGGGGCATGATGTCATGAAGCGGTGGTGGTGTGTCAGAAGGGTGGTAAGTGGTAAGAGATTTTGGAGTGGAGGGGTTCTGATGAAATTGATTCATGCCACGTTAGGGTGGGGTCCACCAAGTAAAACCACTTCATTCTGGACCCCCCCCCCCACCATTAAAGGAAGAACAGTCAGGGGGG
>CBVK0102434376.1:0-13526 GCA_900067695.1 Picea abies | reverse complement strand
CCCCCCCCCCCACCACCGTTAAAGGTATAACGGTTGGGGGGATATGGAAACTCTTCTCAGCCATAGATCTAGGCGCCAATAGCTATGATGTATTGTTATAACCCTAATTTTCACCAGACATGCTTACCTGGCATCAAGCCATCTCAGATTCCTTCTTTGCCAAATCATTGTTGAACAACTCTTCTTAAAAACCTCTTTTATAAAGGCCCACGTGCCCTAATCCATTACTGAGTGCGTGTACATGCTAGCTAACCCAAAACAGCCCATGTGTACCTACAAAAGCACGAAAAAAGGAAAGCTGTCAACGAAACACACAGCTTTGGGTAAGTTAACTAAACCTTCCAGCCATGCATGACCGAGGGTTCGTCCAAATACCTAGCTTCTTCTAGTCTATAAAAGAAGGGTTAGGGGTCCCATTTGGAAGAGGAGAATCATAGAAAAGAAACTATACCCATTTGCACATTCCCTTTGTCCCAACCCTTTAGTCATCCTTTTGCAAGAAGAGATATAGAGAAAATAAGTTGGAGGACAGTTAAAGAGGAGCCCAGGACCAAGTTCGTAGAGCAGTGGCCAGCGTCGACATTGTAAGTTGATTTATTAAAGTTGGTAACAAAGAAGTATTTTTCCCATCCCACCATATGAGGTGTTCATAGTTTATTGCATACATGTTTGAATCTCTAACCCATTAATATTTATATCAAATGCATGTAGATTTTGTTGTGTATCTTGTGTGAATGCAGGTAAGTCGTAGAGGAGAGCTACAGTCAAGGAGAAATCAAGTGTGAAGAAGGATCGATATCAAATTTCTGAAATAAGGTACGCTAACTTAACTACATATTTTCTTAATAATAATGGGGATTAGGTCTGGGGCGACGGTAGAAAATAGGATTCTTTAGGTCTTTTCTGGATGCATAATTTAACCTTAGATGCAAGTCCATAGAGGAATTTCCCACTCACAACAAAATTGGCGACCATACTGAGGAGATATCTAGGGTTTCTGAGGATATTTTTGGGTATTCTTGAGAACTGGTTTCATTTTCCTGTTTTTAAAGTTTCTGCAAAAGTCTGAGCTAACAAAGATTCTGGCCTTCCATACCAGTTATCTTTGTTTCTTTGCTTGACTGTAATTTTTTTTTTTTCAAGACCCACAAAGGTACACGTGGCCTGTATAAGTTTTGAATGCATGTACCTATGCCCTGCATTCTCACAGCCTGTGTGTACACGCTAGCTGATGAAGTGACAGTCACGTGTATGATTCCAGAAAATTTCTTTTAAAGAAGCAGTCATCCTCTCCCCTATCAGAATTTTTCTTTCTCAGGGGTTTTCTGGAACTCTTTCTAGTCTTTGTTGTTTATAGTCGATAGCTTAGGTTTCACCTCGGATTGGTTTGTTCTATGAAGTTTTCCTTGAGTTGGTTTGATTTTTCAGTTAAAGTAGGTGTCTGAGTTTTCAAGAGATCCTGGTTCTCCGTATCAGTGGTCTCTGCATGGGCTAGATTGCTTGTATTTTTTCCTAAGAGTTTCAGATATACATGCAGCATGTATAAGGCCAGGACGCATGTACATGCTCTCTAACGTTACATAGCTCGTTAGTGGTGTGCTTGTGGAGGAAATTTTTGTTGAAGGTGGGGCAGTCATCCTTTCCTTTGATAAGAGTTATACCTCTCAGGTTTTTGGATCTCTTTCATAGCAGTCAGTGACTTAGGTTTGTTCACAGCAATAGCTTTCTTTTTCAGTTAGAATTTTTCCTCAAAATTTTCTTTTATAGGGTTTTTAAACAAGTGTGAGAGTCCAATTTTAAGTTTCTTATGTGTGATTTTTAAAGTGACTCTCTACAATCTGCGCTTAGGCCAGGAGTTTTTCTTGGTTTTGACTTGTTGATATTTTTCCTTTTTGCTTGGTCAGCATTCAAATAAAAATAAAAAAACTTTTATTTCTTTGATTGATTGAAAAGTGTTGTTCTGCATTAGTAACTAGGGAAAAGTCTTTTCTTTCATAAGTTATTGATAGTTTACTTAGATCATAAGTAGCTCGTAGTCGAGTGAGATTCTTCTTTGAGTGTGTTGTTCAAAGATCTTAGAAAAAAAATTAAGTTTGAAAAGTTGTTTAAGAGTTAAGTAAGGTAAAGGTTTTTGTTTCCAACTTTCTGTTTATTTTGCTTTCATCTTTCAAACATCACTAGTTTCACTATCATAACCTTTGACTTAAGAAAAGCCATAAAAATTAACGCTAAATCTAAAATTCATTAGACTTTTTATGTTTGTAGGGTCAACCAACTAATTTAGGGTTAGGGCCTTGAATTGAGTTGGAGAGGAAACTCTTCAAGGCCATTAAAATCAAACATTGGAGTCTAAGTTAAGGAGCGTCAAAGTCCAGTATCGTGAAATTTATCTGGGACCCCCCTCTAACACAGGGGATAAACACGAGGTCACGTGCGAGAAGGTAGCGGAGATAACCCCTCCAAAACTGGACCAATTGTAGTGGAGAACACATATAGAGGGATTTTCTTGGGATTTCGTCGATTGCATTTGCCACGAAGCTTCGTGGGTCTCGAATCCATATAAGGTCCTCAGTTGTCTTCTAGACCACTTTATTTCGATACCCTTGATAGGTTTTGGGCTCGATACCCTGCCCATTGTGGTCTACCTGACTTTCGATTGTACCCGCCTGATGATTGTTCGCACGTTGGCAACCTAGTTGCCTATCTTTTTAGGGACATACACAAGTGAATGCAGGGGTATACTGCGGTACTTAGGATAGACATCGAGCCACACTTTTTAGATTATACCTAGAGGGTGCTTCCATGTTCAAGTTTCACTTGCACCGATAAGTTGCTCTAGTGTTGGTTGTTGTAACTGTTCTTCCAATTATTTTAGTGTTTGCTTGTTTTATCTTGTAGGGACTTTTTAGTGTGTGTTGTTTTTTGAACGAGTAGACAGTCCTAGAGTTTCTATGATCTTCTCACACAGTGGAGGATCACAAGCTCTGCCAGTGAAAAAAGCTTCTTGGACTATCACTGGTTACACTGGAGCCACCCCCACCACCACTAAGGCGAAAGCTAGACCAGCAAGGGTCTTTGGAAGTGACTGGGTCACAAGAAATTGTACCCGACCAACATCCAGAGGAATCGACCATTTTAGACCTTGGAGTGAAATATTTTGGTCTAGTTGAAACCTCAACCACTGATCTTTTGGCACCCATCATCATACTGATTCATCCTTACATTGCCAGATAGTGTCGCACGCAACAATGGAAACAAATGTTGTTACTCCTTCTGGGAATTCTTCAATTCCCACTACGATTGTCACCACAGGAGAGTTTCCACCTCCTAACCCATTGTCACTGGTTTGAGCCACCATGGTCTCGGACACCTCTACCTCGCATAGTGGTCCGATCCCATCTATGGCAGCAGCCACAATCCCTTTCCCACCAAGTGAGACAGGCCCTCCATTCTCATATGGGATGCCTAGCTCAGGTACAAGTCCTGTACTTTCCTACTCCACTTCACAGAGTTTAGGTCCGGGGGCAGGGAGATCTAATGCTCCTCTATAAGGCCACATGGGGGGAACTTCTACTCCTTTTAATGCTTTCCCTTACAGGGGAGGTCATATACCTCCTTCATCCCCTTGGCTCGGTGGCACGCACCAACCATCTGCCAAGCCACCTGCACACCATAGTTTATTTGGAGCAGGAGTCAAGGACCACCTTCACATAATATGCCGGTAGGTTCGACACCATTTTCTTTGTTCCATGCATTTGGTAACAATGCCTTCTCGTCAGCTACTTTCCCGACTGGGGGCAACATTGGTTTCGGACAATCTATTCCTATGCAGGGTACTATTCCTGCACAGGGGGAAAACCCAAGAACTTCTTCCGCATCAGGGCCTTGGAATTCTTGGCAAGGATCCGTTTCTTCGTCATGAATGTCGATCTGGGGAAATTCTTTCCACAGTCAATGGAACCCCGGACAAGGTACTATGACTATCCCCATGGGATCGGCATGGGGAAACCCTTCCCAAAGTCCTCTGAATGTAATGCCCGCCCATCCATCTATGCCCTATTTTGGGAATCAGACGATGATGCCTTCTCACATACAAAATCCATATGCTGGACATGGCCATGGTTTTTACCATAACCCAGGCCAACAGTTAAACTTTTCCTGGCAACCTGGTGCCAGTCAAAATCCAGGCCCCTTTTTCCCAGGTTATCACCAACAACCCAAACTACCTTTCCTGGCGACCTTGCATTTGCCATACTTGACAAGGTTGTTGAATGACCCTATCTGTCATGATCCACTTTGGCCTCCTATGCCGACGAAGTTTCCTTCATACATACCAAAGTTCGAAGCCAAGCCTAACGAAGATTCAGGTGATCATGTGACTACCTTCCACCTTTGGTGTTCATCTAACTCGTTGAAAGATGACTTCGTACAATTGTGATTTTTTCAACATACTCTCATTGGGAGTGTAGAAAAATGGTACATTGAGATCGACCGCTCAAGATACTCTTCCTTCAGCAAATTGGCAATGGCCTTCCTAAACCATTTCCAATTACCTGTGAGATACGACGTTGGCAAAAAATTGCTGGCCAATTTCGCATAGACAAAAGCGAACCATATCTCTAATCACATCCAAGAATGGAGACACCAGAAGAGTTTAATTAAGGTATCAGTCCCACTAGCATTCCTGCTCGAGTGGTTCCTTAAGTCTTTGGTTCCACAGTTATCCAAAGATGTCGCAACTTCAAGAGTGTTTTCCGAAGAAGACGCCATCATGAGAGCTCAACAGCTTGAGATCATCTATTCTCAGTCCAGTTTATTATATGAGATCTTTCCAGATGTGCCACACTCAATACTTGATAAAACCAGAAAGAGAGTTGGACCACATGCCAATGGTATTGTTGGTTCAGCACAAACAAAGCCTATTGAGAAACTGAAGAAGCAGTTGTAGCAATTGTCTATACAACACACAGCGGCCAGCCAAACTACTATTTTGGTTGCTCCCCCTACTAAAATGTCAAATGTACACACAGTGCAATTGACAAATCCAAAGGCCACCCAGCAGCCTAAAGGAAAGAAAAAACAATGAAAGAAGGGTAAGGGGCATAAGAAACCCACTGATAATGCTGGTGGGGGAAACACTGAGAAATGGAAGGTGAGGTATTCATGCAACCTATGCGTGGAAGACCACCTCACCCACCTATGTCCCCAGCTTGCAGAGGCCCAAAAGTTTGTGACACAGTAACAACCTGGTGTGTTAACCAATCCATTTCAACATGGACAAAACCTAACCCAAGCCTCTGCAAGCATGGAAGGGGGCAGTCAAGGACCCTCTCCGTCTTCAAACAATCCCACATCCGTGAATGTATATATGATGAAGGGTGATGCTTTTATATCCACTAGAGTGCATGACTATAGTAAACCAAGCACTTCTGAGAAGGGAAAAGAAGTCGAACTCCCATCTCTTCCTCTACATATTGAGAATACTTTGGGCGAAACAATGACATGCATCCCAAAAGACGTGTTCAAAAAAGCTTCTCACAACCCAAACACAAGGGCCACCCAAAACTATTCTGTGGTGGAAGATTTGTCTCAAACCCCTTGTGCGATGTCCGCTTTAGAGGTCCTCCAAAGCTACCCTTCCCAAAGGAAATCTTTGTTAACCGCTCTAGGATCTACCGAGACTTGTAATCCGGGTACCATCATGCTATATACAACTGACTTAAAACCTCATCTGCCTTACCACGTAGCATTTCATATAGTAGTGGCTCACCCCATGAAAAATTTTACTCAAAATATTTTCTGCACGGTGGTTGATGAGGGCGCCTCGACATGCATTATGTCATTGGCATGTTGGAAGGCCATTGGTTAGCCCGTTTTGTCTCCGTCACCTACTCTTTTCACAGCTTTCGATGAGGGAAGACCATGTGCAATTGGGAGGGAAGACTGTGTGCATTGAGGTAGAGGTAGTTGACGCATCCCTCGACTACAATATTTTGTTAGGAAGGAGTTGGAATTATTCCATGCAAGCAGTGGTTGCTACAGTTTTCTGGGTCTTGTTGTTTCCACATGAGGACCAAATTGTGACCATTGATCAATTTTCTTTCTCCATATCTGACCCTTCATTGCGGGTGTCCGCGGTCCTGATGATTGATAATCCTCAACCAAGCGTAGTCAATGTAGGGGTTGGTTGTGCCCATCTTTGATGGGTACCTTTGATTAACTACCCCCTCAAGGCAATGTCAAGTTCATATCTGACCACCATAAGGTTGATATTTTGCAAGTTTCGTCATTTCGTACGACTTACTTCATCGATCCAAGGATACTTCCTTCCCCATCGGCCACGATGGAGGGGACCGGGCATCTGGGCATGTCCATGCCCTTGTCCACAACTGAAGTAGCGTACTCTTTAGTCCAGCAAGCTTCATCCAACCCAGATCCAACTCCTGTACAAGAGTTCGATCCACTTCTAGAGCCTATTTGGGCTCAAGGTTCTCTCGCTAACACTGATTTGTTAGACTTAGTCTTTCTTTCTAATGAAGCAGTAATTGAAGAAATGACTATTCTAGACAAACCCTGGGATGATCTTCATCACAAATCATTCTTTCTCCCAGAGTTAAGCAGAATCGAGGTTAGAGAATTCACCTTGACTATGACTGGAGATAGGTTTTTTCCTATTAATCCCTTAGCTACGCATGAGGTCTATGCTGAGGGTAATATGGAAACCATCATTGAAACCATACTGATCAATATCTCCAGAACCCCTGGCCTTGTGGAGAATGTTTTCATCGGAGCTGACTGCTCCCCCGAAGAGATTCAAATCTACACAGATCTATTTAAAGAATTTTGCAACATTTTTTCCTGGTCTTACGAGGAGATGCCAGGCATCGATCTAAAAATAGTCAAACATGAAATCACAACTTATCCAGATGCCAAGCCTATCTGGCAGATGCTTCATCCAGCTAACCCCAGGAAAGAAGCAGCCATTAAGGTTGAAGTTGAGAAACTGCTAAAAGATGGTTTTATCTATCCTATCCATTTGACCCAATGGGTGTCAAACCCCATGCTGGTCAATAAAAAATAAGGCACAATTCATGTATGTATAGACTTCCATGATTTGAACAAGGCCTATCCCAAAGATAATTTTCCCACACCATTCATTGACCAGATAATTGATGAATGTGCAGGTTGCGAGGCCTTCTCTTTCATGGATGGTTTTTCGGGATATAACCAAATACAAATCAAACCCGAAGACCAGCACAAAACAAAATTCATCTATCCATGGGGTACATTCATGTATCATAAGATGATTTTTGTTCTCAAAAATGATCGAGCGACCTTTTAACAGGCCATGTCTTTTTCTTTCCATGACCTCAAGCATATAGTCGAGGCCTATTTAGATGATTTTGCATCTCGATCTCACAAGAGAACGAATCATCCCACACACCTCCGACTTATTATTGAGCATTGTCGCTACTTCCAGATTCGCTTGACTCCAAACAAGTGCAGCTTTTGCATAACATCAGGATGTTTTTTAGGTTTCATAGTGTCAACAACAGGGATCATGGTCGATCCTCTCAAGGTTGAGGCAATAATTCAGTTGCCCCCCCCCACGCACAATCCTTCAACTTCAGAGTCTACATGGCAAGGTGAATGTTTTAAGATGCTTCATCGCCAACTATGCCAATATCACCAAGGGATTTATGCACTTACTGAAGAAAGAAGTTTCTTTTTATTGGGACGATGCCGCTCAATGCTCTTTTGCGGCATTGAAACATTCCCTCACAACTACCCCTCTGCTTCGGCCACCTAAATATAACAAGGATTTCTTATTATATCTAGCTGTAGCAGAGTCAACCATTGGCATGGTCTTAGTTCAGGAACATGAATTTTTCTCAGAATATGTGATCTATTACCTAAGCCGAGGCCTCATAGGACCAGAACTCAATTATTCTCATATCGAAAAATTTACGTTGGCAGCATTCCATGCTGTTCAACGGTTCCGTCATTATGTTTTGTTTTGCAAGACCACCGTCATTGTTGTCGTGAATCCATTCCAGTATATGTTGACACGATGGGTAATAGGTGGAAAGATTAGTATATGGATAGTCATCCTCCAGGAGTTTGACATAGATTTCGTTTCAGCAAAATCCAAAAAGTCATTAGTCTTCACAGAACTTATTTCATAACTTCTGGTTGAGTCAGGTGATGTTGTGCCCGAAGAATCACCTATCGGAGGAGATATGTTTTTGATCACATCTTTGAATCCCTGGTACGGAGATATACTTATCTATATCCACACTTTGAAGTGCCCCGCCTCTCCTTTTCATGATGAGAATCGTTGTATATGCCATCGGGCTAAGAATTATCTCATATTCGATGATACATTGTATTAGAGAGGTGTAGACTGCATCCTGCGCTGATGTCTCACTCACGAAGAAGAAGTTATCGTGCTTAATGATTTCCATACCAGAGCTTGCGACAGTCATTTTTTTGGGTTGGCAAAAACCCAAAAGATTCTACGAGAAAGTTACTTTTGGCCGACACTAATCAAAGATTGTATCGAATCGGTCGAGAAGTGCCACCCATGCCAGATCTTCTCTCGGAAGATGAGGGCACATTCCACTCCTATGTTTCTTGTCATCACAGTTGGTCCCTTCACCAAGTGTGGAATTGATTACACTACATGCAACCCTCCTTCAACAAGGGGGCACCATTACATCATCGTAGTTGTAGACTACTTCACGAAGTGGGTTGAAGCTATGCCAATGTTTAAAGATGATGGAGAGACTGCAACTCTCTTTTTATTCAACTAGATAATAGCAAGGTTTGGTGTCCCAAGGGAGATTATCACTGACCATGGCAGTCACTTTCAGAACCAGATGATGACTGAGTTAACATCAAATCTTGGGTTACGGCAAGAACATTCATCACCCTACTACCCCCAAGAAAATGGTCAGGTGGAAGCTATAAATAAATCTCTTAAGACCATCCTACAACGAACGATCAACTCAAACAATTCAAATTGGCATTTGATGTTATACTCGGCATTATGGGCTTACTGAACATCTGTTAAGACTGCAACCAATTTCTCACCTTTTCAACTCGTTTACAGGCTAGAAGCAGTCTTTCCTATCGAATGTCAGATTTTGTCCCTAAAGTTGGCAGTACAATTATTGCCAGACACTTCTCCACTTGAAGAGTGGTTATTATACCTGGAGCAGCTCAATGAGCAGCGTCATGATGTGGCCCTGGCCAACGAGGCTCACAAACATAAACTCAAGTGTCAATATGATAGGTCCATTTGTCCTCGAATTTTCACTGAAGGCGACCTTGTCCTGGTCTACGACCAAGATAAGGACCCCCTGGGGGCAGGAAAATTCAAACCCATGTGGTTCGGACCTTTCATCATAAAGGAGGTTCTAAAAAAAGGTGCTTATTGTCTGGTTGATTTTGAAGGTAATGCTTTGGCAGATCCTAGAAATGGACTCTACCTCAAGAAGTATTACTCATAGGAAGGTCACCATGGGTAACTTTTTGTAACATATGTACAGTCTTTGTACTATTACTTTCTAGTTTTTTTTGGTGTTATGGATGTGTCATTTTGATGTATCTTTCATCATTGTGGCAGATTTCAAGTGAATCTGAGGTGTTCATTGGGTACGCAGATGGTGCTAGCCAGCACACTCGGAGGCTTACCTCCACAGCTTGGGTAATTTTTACACCTCGAGGCCAGTTATTATCTTCCAGAGGTATATCCTTAGATGACACCACAAACAATGTCGTCAAGTACAGTGCAGTTATTGAGTTTCTTCGTGACACTCTGTCATTTTTTATCTCTCATCTCTGGGTATATCTCGACACTCAGCTAGTTGTGTCTCAGTTAAATAGAGTCTGTCGTGTTCATGATCCGAATTTACACCGGCGATTCCTTAGGGTACGTCTCTATATTTTCATGTTAGCTTGAGTGTCTGGCAATTTATTGCAATATCTATAATTTGATTTAATCTCCTACGTCCCTATATTTTCATGTTCCTAGGAGATTAAATCAAATTACAGATACTCAAGCTAACAAATTTTAGATTGGCATCTTGCACACATATGAAAAGACATACACATAAACATGTAAATACATTTTTTGCAAAAATGATCCATAAGCCACAAAAAGACATAAAAATCCAAATATAACATCATAGTCACCAGAGTACATAGGTGGATGCAAGCACCTAAAAAATATGACCAATAACGAGTCATGGGGCTTATGCTCTCAAAAAATATATACAAGTAGTGCTCTCAGCACATGAAAAGTCTAACTAAGGTCAGGGCTTGTGGGCCCTGTTGTACTGATCTACAGTGTTTGCCAAACGCTGAAACAATCGGACCCACGTCCGTGGTGCCCCCACTACATGAGGTTGCATAGATGGTGTAAAATCCTCTATCTCTACCATAGGGACCGTGCGAGTGAGCGCAATAAAGTTTCGCTCGGCTCGGCTCATCTCAACACCCTCTCAGCCTCCCCGGCTGGAAGATCTCCTGTTGCTGTTGGTCCCCCTGCGGTGGTAGGTGCAGCCCCTAGCTGAGGACGACACATGTTCCTTGCATAGTCAGTAGGTCGCATTGGTCCCACATCTGCACACAACAAACACATATCCATCAAATACTCTGGTATTAAAAAATGATATATAACAAAAACAACATAAAAATTACATATGTTTAACAAAAAAAATGAATGATGGAAACTTACCCATCTCTCCTCGCTCCTCACCAGGAGATACTGGTATCTCAGGATCTCTCCAAAAATCAATCCCAACATAAGGATAATCCTCGATGACTAGGATCTGTCGTGACAACCACACGAATAAATCATCGTCGAAGGACTCATTGGTCCTTCCACCACCCTGTTGTGGTAGTAACACTGCCCATCTACAGATAGCAGGAAGAGAGGCCTGATGTCCTCGTACCACTACTCGAGGACTAAAGCTCAGAACTCTCTCAAAGAAGAAATAACATAGAATGGTCCTGAACCCGAAGTTCCTCTGTGTCTACAATCGGCAATCTGGCAACTACCTCTTCATACACTCTAACAATGTTGTGGTCCAATCAAATATTTTTTCATTTAAGCACTAGACTGCACAGTTCATCTATGCACGGGACGCCTGATGTAGAGCCGTAGAACCAGTGATTCACCCAATAAGCAACACTATTGCCTATAGTGATAAGTTAGTAATCTTGCTTATGGGCACCTGTGAGCTCGAGCGGTCTGTACCAGCCTCACAGTAAAGACCTATCAATTCCGCTATGTTATGCGGCCCCGAAGGAAAAGTCTGGAAGTTGATTGGTTCCCCTCTCTTGGAGAGGCCAGTCAAAAAATATATGTCCTTGGTCATGGGAACCAATGACTTCCCCTCTAACATGAATTCCTCTGCATCCAAATGCCAATAGTCAACCAAGGCATTCAGTAGCCTTGGTTGTGCCTGCATAAAAGGACATAAGAAGAACTTGAGAAACCCACATTGCATCAAGGCAGCCACAACATTGGGGTCTTCCCTGACCAACTCACTAACCTCTTCATGCTCTCTTTCTCTCCAGTGAACATACATCCTGCAAAACACCAAGGTTCAAGAGGGTTAACCCTTGTTTTTTAAACTTTTTTCATTCAATAAGGGGGTCCACACAGGTTGTAATGCTGACAGTCACGTGTACATGCCTGCAGGGTTTACTCTGCCTGAATGTACACATGGCCTATCTTGAGACAGGTTGTGTGGACCTAGGGCCAACCTTTTGAAGGTCGATGCCCCCCAAAAAAATGGAACCTAAAGAAAAAGTAAAGATTTAAATTGAAAGATAAGAGAGTTTGTACTTACTTGGTCCAGACAGATGGTCATTTTGTCCACTGTAGCTCCCAAAATCACCACTTTTATCAAAGAGGGTTTTTTGGCTCCAGAGTCAATTTCCAAATTAGCAATGGTGATAATGAGCTGTCAGCTTCTATTTATAGACTTTTTGGCCTCCTTTTGTCACATTTTGGCCCCCCTTATCATTTTCTTTAAAAAAAAAACCATTTAGAGTGATCCAGGAGTTGCATTGGAGGGGTATGATCGGGTATCGGGACAATTTTTTGGAGTTTTGGGTAACTTTTGACAGTCCGTGGAAAAATATCAGATGATCAATTTGAGCATATAGGTTAGGTTTATACCCTCAATTTTGTATCTCGTTTTCTTTATCCCTTTTCCATAGGATCGATCCCATCAAGTTGCGACACAGAACCATCATTGCTACTTTAGAAGTGTCGTGAGTTGGTGGTAGAGCTTACCAGAACATGGATGACCTAGGTAGATCCTGGTTGCATTATGGTGTCCATGTTGTCTCTAATAACTGTAGGCTCAAGAGTCCTTGTTATTTTTCCTAATTACGAGTTTGAGCCTCATTTGCATGATTCCTTTTCACTCTTGACCTCACCCTTAGGACTCCCAAAAGATATAACGGGTCTTCTTTTAATCCCTTTTCAATCCCTCTAAACATGAAAAGATTGTTGAGCGATCTTGTGGCCTTTCACGCTCGTTAAACTGAAATTTGAATTCATGTCTGTCCAGCGGTAGTTTACCCCTTTTTTGGTCTAGACGGTCAACTATACAAACAAAGGTATACTCTATGGAACTTCAGTTCTCTAGAAGAGTACTCTCAAGTATCATTTTAACCCTTTTTCGGGCCTGGGGGACTAAATTTATGAAAAAGGAACCCCCACGGAGTCCATAGTTAAGCTCTTTTCAAACTCCCTAAAATTGAAAAGATCGTCGAGTGACCTTATTCTCTCACACTTGTTAAACTGGTCCAGAAGAACATTCCTGGCGGAGTCCATAGTTAAGCTTTTTTCAGACTCCTTAAAATGAAAAAATGGTCGAGTGATCTTGTCTCTATCACACTCGTTAAAATGGTTTTGAATAGACGTCTTGTCGGTGCTAGTTTACCCCTTTTTCGAACCAACTAGACTACCTTCGAAAAAGGTACCCCAATAGAGTCTCCTTTTACGTTTTTTCAGATTGTCTAAATATAAAAAACCATCGAGCTTGCCTTCCTTGGGCTCATTAAACTTACATCGAAGGATGTTACCATTGTGTGTTTTGTTTACTGTGTTTGCATACCTACGTCTTTGGTCTAAATGTCGGCTCCATGTTGCTCTCAACTGAACCATTTGAAGCATACCTTATATGCAAGCCTTGTAGCACTTTGCCTATGTGTCTTAACACCTTTGGCCCCGGGAGGATTTTTCTCAAGAGTCGTTGCTCTGAACATCAATATTGTCCTTGCACCTTGAACTTGTATGTTTGTAACACTCGTTCCTCCAATGTAACGTAACATTATTTTATTCTTTTTTCCAAAATCATTGAAAAAGACAAAAAAATCAAATATACCCCAAAAAGAGGAAGGGAAAAGTATTTTCTTTATTGGCAGCACAATAAGTCTCCCTTGGATAAATAACATTTTTTTGTTTGTTCATCAAACTATGGGATTTAATATGACCTTAGGAA
>CBVK0102434358.1:0-10854 GCA_900067695.1 Picea abies | reverse complement strand
TCCCTAGATATTGAACTGGAATTATATCATTGGGATATGCATGAGGTCATTTCTTATATTGGTCAACAACTTTGGGGTCTACCTTGGTGGGTACAACAAGGATATTGAATTCAAGATGTGGCTTCGATACCTTGTCCTTCCTAAAATTTGAAGCCTAATACCTTGGTCTAAGATCGTACTTCTTCTTGAATTACACCAGTATACTATCTAAAATCATTTGGATGTGCAAATGAGTGATACCACATGACTAAATTTCACTACAAAGGATCATCTTATCATCATTACCTTCGTCTTATTTTATATCATTTTATCTAGATTTGATAAAGAATAACATTCGATAATTTCAATATTGTTATCTTTAGTAAACAACAAATGCCTATCATAGAACCAAGGATAGTCCTCACCATGATCTTGATAATACTCAAATGGACATGAAGTATATTTTCCACTTAGTGCAATGAAGTTGGAATAATTCTTATCAATAGGTAGATATTCATGTTCCTTGACCTATCCTTCCCTTTATATATTATTTGGAGATTTTCTGAATTTTTCATAGATGGGATGGTGACTCTAATCCCTAGGAGCTAGTCTTAAGACAAGTTTAGCATGTCCCAAATACTTAATTTTAGCTACATCTATAACAAGCTCTCAAATTAATTTGGTAATTTCATCCATAGTTGGAACCTATAGATTGGGAAATTCAAATAAGGTGTTTTCTCCTCCTTAATTATTTTCCTATATTCAAATTTAGGTCTCAATCTAGGTGTTAAATTCAATTGCATTGATGAAACTGTTTTGAAGATCATAAGATTTTATTTCCCTGAGATATTGAGTGAACTCAAAATCAAATGCATATGCATATTCCATCATATAGGTAACTTCATAGGGTTTGATAGCATCAAAAACCTTGTGATATAGTTCAAAAACCTCTTATTAAACTCAAATATAGATTCTTCATTCGTGTGCTTCAATCTAATGAACTCCATCTAAGTAATAATTGTTATCATTTTTCACACCCCACTTTTCAATGAAATTTCCATGAAAAATATTCCAAGAGGTAAGGAAATCATCATAAATATTCATGAGTGATTTCCTATCTTCCTCTTTTGAAGAATGGGTAAACATTCGACTAAAAACATCTTCCTCTTCAATGAAAAAATTATCAGTAAATATTAAAATGATACTAAATTATCATTGATAGATATGGAACTTTCTCCATTGAATTTGGGTAATAACTCAAGGTAACCATACATCGTGTCATAGAATTTTGTCGGTAGGTTGATGGCTTTGATGGTGTCATAGTAATCCAAGTATTGGCCATAGATGGCGTAGGATTTTGAACGATGGTATTGTGTGGTACCAAGTTGGGCATAATAACGTTGAAGATATTTTTCTAGATCAAAGGTGACTTATGAGAAAATGGGGGCTAAATTCTACTAATGCCTCATAAGGCTAAAGGTGAAACAAATAAATCAATCAAAGGGGATTTGGAAAATCTAGTATAGTATTGGAAAAGAAGTCAAGAACGGAATGACCAAAAATTCAAGTGGAGTTGCAAAACTTGTGAGAGGAAAATTAGAAATAGAAAAACCAAAACAAAATTGGAAGAAACAAAGTTAGGATTCCTACTTGGAGATGATCTTCATTGGAACCTTCTTCAATTATTTATAATTCTCTTTGGGTCTTATACAAAAGTTAAAATTATTTTTATGGACTTGGACTAAGTGTTATAAATATGGAATCTATCTCTAATCAAGAGAAAGTGATCAGTGGAATCACTGGTGGAGAACAAATTCTTGGACTACGAAATTTGATTGGATTCCAAATATAAAACTCTTGATTAATAGAAATATGTAAAATGATTTTATGTCGTCCTCTTTTGTTAACATATCAATTACACACCCTACTCCAAATTAGGATGTGGAAATTCTTTATTATTGCACCGAACTCAACAATAATGATTTTATGTCGTCCTCAACAACAATGTCAAAACACCATTGTCTCCTTAAGGCACTCCCTATCTCAAAGGAGCAGTACTAGGGCAGGTATGGAGGTAAAACTTCTTCCACACAAAATCGAGATGATCACCCCTAATTTTGTGGAAAACAATATTTAAAGATTAGATTCAATTGATCTAACTTGTAGGCTCTTAGGTAACCACTTATAAATGAATTCTTAAATATGATAAAAAAAAATGCATAAGTGTAATAAACTTGTTTTAATAATTCAAATTCCCTTAAAAAGTGAGCCATGTATCCCATGCAAGCATGATTTTTGAATATGGAAAACTAAGAAGAAAATCTCACACAAAGAAATGCAATTGTTGGGAGATCTACTACAACTAATTTCCAATAACCAACACACTAGACAAAAACTTACTAGGAATAATGAAATGAATCCCATTATTTCAAACACACAATTGAAGAAATGAGTCAAAATTAAGAAGATCTTGTTGTTTTCTTAAAATTTTATTACAAAATAGAGTAGCCAATACTAGAATTATGAGGGAAATAAATTTGTCTAATTATGATTATATCCTCATAATAAAGAAATATTTTAGAGTGGGAAAAATTCCACTATCCTCTTATGTTTCTTATTCAAGATCCCTTATAATTAACAATCCAAAGAGACAAAATGGTGTGTGAAGAAGAGGAGATATTACCAAATAAGGGGTTATCAATAAGAAGCCATTGAAGCCATGTTTCTGGAGATGAATTATTTGTTGTATCTCAAGATATAAACATTCCAAACCAATTTGTTGTATTTGACTCTAGGTTCTTTATCTCAATCATATTTCTATGATTAATTCTTGATACCCTCTCATAGGAGAACCTCTTTGTTTTATAGATAAATGTACATGACCTAATTGTACTAAGATGTTAGACCAAACTTTAATCAACTTACAAAACAATTAGAACTATTTTTAAATGTGGGGTTGACTTAACAAATCATTGACAATGGATTTGTTCATCCTGCATAGATTTGTTCATTTATTCTTGTTATTTTATCTCACTATAGATGATGTGGTGAGATGCTTCATTGTAGGTTGTTGACTTTGAGATGGTTAAAACTATTAAACCACATTCTAGACATCATCTTATCCCTTACTCGATGGGGTCCACATACAATCCAATACACTTCCTTTTTCATCCAACTCTTTGGTAGTGTTATAATAGATCTTAAAACAAGTATCTCTTAGAGTAGCCAACTTATCAAAAATGGAAAGAAATATCAAGAAAACATATTAAATCTTGCATATTAGGGACCTTGGAAAGGGCATTTATATCATCCACTTCCCCCCTTTATCTCTCTATAAAAGATACATTCTCATCCTGAGAGATGAGTTATTTCACTTTAGGGAGAAGTTATCCCAATATGATGTTTGATTCATTATATCTGTGAATCTACTTATCTTGAGATTAGATGATGTTAAGGGCTCTTATACAGACAACAATGTTTATCTTTTCTTTGTAATTTTCTTAGCATCAATTAAGACTTGAATAGTTGTGTCCACACTAGTGAGGGAGTCAATAGACATAATATTTATCATCCTTAAACAATTTAATTCCACCTCAAATATATCAAAAAATTGGATCTTGAACCTATCACCACCCAAATTGTACTTAATAATAAAATCCCCAATCCACAAGGTACAACTTAAGGGGAAACTATTAGGATGGTCACCATTGTCATCTCAATAACCTATCCTTCTCACTTTAGGATGAATCTCCTATGTCCTTCACTTTAGATAGGCTCTCCTTTGGCTCAATGGGGGTATCCCTATTAGGATTACTAAGACCAACCAATGAGGCACAATGTGAAGTTAAGAGTATTCTTATTAAAATAGATTTTTTGGGCTTTTAAGGTTTTAAAATAGGTGGTGGAAGAAAGTATGGATCAGTGTTAAATCTAAAAATGGAAATGGAGTCAAGGTGAATCAAAAAGACTTATGAATTCAATAATAAACACTTTTAACAATTGGTCTACTTAATTCAAGGATTAGGGATAAGAGACTAGAACCAAATAGGAAGATTAATCCCTCACCCAATTAAGATTAATGATGGAGGTCAAGGTTCAACAAGAAGGGATACTCACAAGAATAAAATTCACCAACAATATAAACTATGGATTGATAAAATTACATAATTCTTGCTAGGGTTCCAATATGGATAGAAAAATAAAGGAACCAAATAATCAGCAAACCAACAACGGAATAAGGAATGAATTACCCTAGAATTTATTCCTTCAAAGTGGTATATTTTACCCTTCAATGCATTGATTTAGCTATCTTGTATAATAATTGATAATTTCAACTTTAATCTCTATGCACCAAACAAGAACCAAGTTATAGAAGCTTCAAGAATTAACAACAATCATACATCCACAAAGAAACAAACATTTACACAACCATATTCTCCAAGAAAGATATGTTAATTAATATCCAAGGAGTTGAAAATCCAAAAAACCAACCATGATTGATAATGAGGAAGGGAAACAATCATACATCCACAAAGAAACAAACATTTACACAACCATATTCTCCAAGAAATATATGTTAATTAATATCGAAGGAGTGGAAAATCCAAAAAACCAACCATGATTGATAATGAGGAAGGGAATCTCTTTATATAGAGTGTTTCTCAACTTCCTTTACAATAAAACAAAAATATCTCATGTGAGATCCTTAGATCTAGCTTAGGTAGGGATAAAATAATGTTTCCTCCAACTACCTAGTTAAAAATGCATGAAAAAATGAGGTGGTCAAGCCACATGTAAAACAATCAAAGTAAAATATCCTGCAAATATAGGGATCTCGCCATAAGAGAGGGAATAAGGTGAGTCAACATGCAACATAGAGCCTCCAAAGTCCCCCCAAGTTATTTTATTCTCAACAAACTCCTTAAAAGTGTGCAATGGAATATTCCAAGGACCCCTCCAGTGTGGACCTAAAAGTCTTGAAGGTGAAGAATCCCCACAAATCATGAGAAGAAACCATCAATAGTGTATGGCTCCTCCAAATCCACTCCAAAGGACCATATGTGATGTCTCCAAGGTGGAATAATCCCCCTCAAATCATTCCAAACTCCTCCCCAAGTCAAGGGAGATTCTAAAAATACCATATATTCCAAATAGAATCTTTGATGAATGAGTAATACATTCTCCAAGGTGTGAATCCCATCTAATTGTGTGAAACAAGCCTCAAAATGTGAAAACAAGGTGATAACTACAAAATATAGGATGTGGCATGGAATGAGAAATCCTAGTATATTAAGAATAGCTCCAACGTTTTTTTGACCAATGCCTTGGGAATCATGAAGCTGCCTCTAGAAATGTGAACTAGCTTGGGAACTATGAAGACACCCAAAAACCTAGGTGAAATAGATGCCATGCTTAAACCCTAGGGTTCTTCAACAAAAGAACTATACATCAGATTATGAATCAATATGTCATCAATCCACTAGCTTATCATAATACATGAAAATAGGTGAGTGCCCAAAACATACAAGGCTCTTAGTGATGAAAATCACTAGGGTAGTGAAGAAATTCATTAGCATTACCCATGTGAAAAATTAGAGGTAGAAATGACTTGGGGACATGTGATCTTCTTGGGAGTGCATGAAAACTTTAGAATCTCGTCATGTACCTATTAACAGTGACCTCCATCGTAAAAAAAAAATACCAGGTGGGATGGAGCCATCTCAACATCCCTGAACACCACATTTACATAGTTCATTACATCAAAATTTATATTTGGCTTTACAAAGCAAGGCACATGCCATCAATGCCTATGACACATGAAACAAACTCTAATGTTGAAAGGATCTTGTTAATGCTACTCTAGTTCTCAAAAGAGCTTATTATTTTCCTTCCCTACTATAACATGTGCAAGATTCTATGTGAAATTAATGAGCTAATGCATCCACCTTATCACCTCGTGAATACAATGGCCCTTTCCTCTATGTTTGGTCATCATCTAGAATAAAGACACATTGAAGTTTAGATGCTTGTAGGATAGAATCTCCATCATTGTTAAGTTTTTCATGGCCCTGAGTACCTACAAATCAAACATATCTTCCAAACTATGAAAAAGTGGACAAAAGATGTTGCAGGCCTCCGCTATGCATATTTTAATTGGGTTTTTATAATTATTTTTGATATATGAAATATCTCCCTACCATATTGTTAGCTCCAAGAATTTATTTTGCTACAACATGAAAATTCAAAATTGTGTTCATATATTTGTTGTTGGAGAACAAATTTAAGGATTGTGCAAGATGGGTGAGTTCATGTCTCATGAAGAGTGTGGTATGTAGCTCTATTTTTAATGAAATATTGGCCTCGAAGTCTGATATCACTAATGTCAATCTGCCCAAAATGATTATATTCAAGTATCCATTCATTTCCTCTCCTAGTTGTATGTTGTTTTCCAAGTATACCAGGAAGATATAAACTAAAAATTGCATACACATCCATTGATGGGGTGATGGAATTGGTTGTCCTAGGGCGTCTTATGAAAGTTTTCATCCACACGCTTATTACTCCATGTAGTTGAACTAATACACTCAATACAATCTAGGCTAAAGGTCATTTTATGATATTAGCACTCCAACCCTCGGTTTCTAATTGACCAAGGTTGTCACTATTATTCATGTCAATGGAGGGATCGTAAGGTATTTTTGAAACATTGTGACTCAAGGCTACTTGGATAGTGAGTATACATTTGTTTTAAAATGTTACAAATGAGTTGTTTTCAATATCAACCACCTCTTTTCTCATCCCAATGCTCACACCATGTTTCCTATGGTCATTTTTTGGTATAGCATAAAGATTGCTTTCAATTTTTTTGAGAAATTCCTTAATCTATGTGTGGTTCCTAACAATGGATTGCGTTCTTCTGATTCCATATTCATTTCATGTTTCCATATAAATGATGCATCCAGAATACTCAGCAAAATTATGATGAAGGAAGGTTACATGCATGGTACTAAGACCAAAAGGATCAAGTACAACATTCATATTGGGGTTATTGTGTTTCAAACTTAAGGTCAATCCATGCTTCAATATCAATTTCTCAACATGATTTTTTTTATCCAACATTGATCTCATATTTTTATATAGTTGTCTTTTGATATTCCATTGATAAAAGAAATTTGTATCCTCATATCATCCTCTG
Organism: Picea abies; assembly: GCA_900067695.1. Lineage (NCBI taxonomy): Eukaryota > Viridiplantae > Streptophyta > Pinopsida > Pinales > Pinaceae > Picea > Picea abies. The sequence continues at coordinate 3,680 of CBVK0102434358.1, read as the reverse complement.
AGGACAACCTCATTTCCTTTTCAAAACATCACCTTGTGACTTTGTACATTAGCTACAGAAATGAATGAAAGTAAAATATTTCCACTGGATGTGTCCTCTACAAGAGAATACCCTTGGTGTTTTCAAATGAACCCAAATACATTCTTAATATAGTCACCGATAGATAAAAAAAAAGTACTATGATGAGGGGTCTAATCCCTCTCATATATTTGAGTAAAGCTTCCAGTGAAATTTCATCACCTACAGATGAAATAGGAACCTCCTCTAGTGCTTGAGAACAACTCACTCATTGATCCTGCATTTGTATTCCAAGGTTTACATGCCCATCTTTTGCACTTTTCTGCAAATATTATTTGTAGGGACTTCCATCACCAGTATGGAGAAGCTATGAGTTTTTGAAACTCAAACATATGGGACTATTATCGAAATAATAAGTTTATGAAACCATAGAGCCATCCTCCAAGAGTTTCATTTCATGTTTTTGAGGAAAATCAATCCTTGGAGCATTTATATTCTTATCTTCAAGGGTTTTGGAATGATTCATCACTTCGCTCTCAATATTGATAGCATAATGTTCCATTACAGGGCCATGGCTTACACTTGTCCATGAAATATATACACACAGATTTCCAGCTTCAAGTAGATTTACAAGTGATGGATCCCCATAACTTGATATAATGCAAGAAAATTTATACACAACAAAATCCTTCTACTTGACTTCTAAGCATGTATTATGGAAGGGGGATTTGTTTTCATAATTAATGCTTGAACCAAAGAGGAAGAAATTTTTTTTTTCTTTTCATAAGGTTTATGGAATGAGTCTATCAAAATATCATCCCTATATTCACCATCATCCTCAATATCATAGATTGGAGGGCCATGAAAATATATTTGATGTACATTTATTGTGTTCCAATTGTAAGTAAATGGTTCCATCATATTTGGGATCAAGGGAATAAGAACATTTTACCTGAACCTCGTGATGTTGTACAATCCTTACCCTATTAATGATTTCATTTCTCGCATCGTCAAGAAAACAAACATCTACCTCTTCAGTTTTAGAAGACCACTCAAGTTTTATTCCTTTCTATTATCAATCACTATCTAAGGTTGACTTATTTTATGAGGAAGCACAAACATCATCACAAAAATACCCACCATTTGGCTTGAATTTCATCTCATCCACAATCACTCTGGTGTACCCTTCATTTTCAAAGTAGTCATCACACATTCCATTAATCATTTGGGCAACTAGCTAAGTTTTACATGAATCAACATAGAGTAATGTGGAATACTTTATTCTAGGAAGACTACAAAATTCATATAATGTTGTTCCTTGTCTTTATTGACATTGAAATGTGGCACATTGGATCTATCACATTCATATTAATCTTCCTTTGGTGCAAAATGAATAGGATGTTGTAGATCTGTGTCATCATGGATTATACAAGCTTCATGATATGAAACTGCTATGGATATTCCACAAGAACAACTTGTCACAATAGATATTGTATTATGATGAAATATTTTATTATGCAAGTTTATTTCCTTGGATCTTAGATTCATTATCACATGATTATTGCTCAAATATATGAAAATATATGAAACACAAAAATTAAATCAAAAACAAATGAACACACCATCCACACAAATGAACACAATATGTATCCTAAGAAACCCAATATGAGACAAAACCAAACTAGAAATTGAGGCCTATTCTATGTTCTCTTTTCTTCAGTTATGAAATGAAAATTCAAAGAAAGGGACAAATCAATATGAAGTTAACATTGACACTATGGCCTGAAAGGTTGCTACATAATATTTTTCCTCCTTTGTTATTATCTCAAACCCCACTCCTATATTCTTTGCTCAAATATGGAACAAGTACCATACTAAATAAATGTAACCCCTTCTCCTCCTAGTGGAATTATATCATAGCTTGATAGCCATCTAGGGTTAGGGTTTTTGCATGCCTTAACCCTCAATTAGTGATAAGGTTTTGGACCTTCTAGAATATTCTATAAATTCCCATGTGACTAGCCCCGCATATGTGAATAATTGAGTTTGACTTGGCATTCAATTGTACCATGGTGGTCAATAAGGTAGATCAACTTTCAAGAGGCATAACTTGTTCATATGAACTCTAATTGAGGTGATTTTGAAACTATTGGAAATGTCTCAATGTTAGAGAAGTGTCAAGGGGTTGGGAGTTATGCTCACAATGTTTTGACCCCAAACATGTTGTTTGATGCCTCAAAATGGTTCTGGAAGGTTCTAGATCCCAAATTTCCAAACCATTACCTGCCACTAAAATATCCCTTGCAATCTAATTCCTCCAAATTTTCCACCCAAAAAATTCCAAGATAGAGGAAAAATTATATAATGATCCATTCTAGATCATAACTCCCCATTTATGGAGAATTTTTATACCCAAAAGATTTTACTAAATGAGGTGACAGAAATTTTCCTCTACCTCCTCCCTAGAGTGCCAGTTTTCCTTTCATGTAAGTTGTCCTCTCAACCCAATTGTCGAAGGTCATGTTGACCCCATATGGTATTTATGGACTATTACCCCCTAAATCTATAGGTAACTAAGGAGATCATGTCTCGAGGCCCACAAATAGAAGACATGGAGTGTCGAGAGTCAAATTGATCACCCAGACCCACATGGTCCCTCCTACTCATGATTGATCACCACTCATCACCAACAGTAGAGAAGCATCCACTACATCAGGTTTGGATCCCAGAAGATGACAGGTCTTGCTTCATGAGGTAACAAGTATGGTGTCATGGTAAGTGCCACTCTAATATTTGAATCATTTGAGCATGTTGAAAATAATAATTTCTTGATTATGGAATGTTTGCTTGGAAATTGTACCTTTTGCTTAATTTCACCTTGGTGGTTTTCATTATATCCTAATAAGTCAATCACCCTAGGGAAAAGGGTTGCTATTGGGTGGTTCCTTGAAGGGAAATCATACCATTCTCATTCATACTTACCACTTTCCACACTACTTCCCCTATGTTTCCTCATCTTTTGGGTTTTCGGGTTCATTTGCCCCAAGAAGGGGTTGTACCTCATTTCATGGGAAGAAGGGGATAAAGACCCAGAAGTGTTATAGCTGGAAAAAGTTAAAATCCAATCATTTTCCTTCCAGATACTCACCACAAGGTCCTAAGAGCAATGAAATGATTCTCCACAATAATCAAGGACCTTCTAAACAAATAATTAATAAATGTCTCACTTGTTTAGGAAATACATTTTGCAGTGCCTCTTACTTTCTATTGCATATGACACTCAGTGTGTTTCTAGCTTCAAGTGGCATTACAATACTCCTTACTTTCCATTGTACATAGTACTCAATATTTCGAACCATAATGAATTAATGGCGATAAAAGGGCTTGGAAAAATTTTGCTTCATGGACAAAGGACAACACAGCCTCCACAAAGGAACCCATAAATGAGACAATACAAACCCTTGTATGTCAAGAACCCCATGCCTGGAAGTATTTCCCCAATCCACCTCATATTCATTTCATGACTTATATGGGGTATTCTTGGGAAACATCCCTTGACTTGGGGGTTGGCCTACCCAATAGGTCACCTTGACAACCCTCCCAAACCTAAATTTGGAAAAGTTTATAAGGTCTTTGAGCATTTGTTTAATTTGAAAAGGGGG
>CBVK0102434315.1:0-15303 GCA_900067695.1 Picea abies | reverse complement strand
GTGGAGAGGTTGAGGGAATCACTGGAGAATGTGTCCATGGTGGAAATAGACGATATGCTCAATAAAAACAACATGCGCTAGATCTATACTAAAAGACACTCAGATCCTCGCTAGTTGTGCTTTTAAATCCGTGAGTGAAACGACTTGTACTTTTCCCTGGATTTATGTTCTTTGTTCTTTGATTTATGAGGTTAAAGGGCCAGAATGTTCTTTGTTTTTGAAAATTTGATGGTTTCTCTCCTTCCAAGTTTCACAGAGGACAAAGCCTAAGAAAATTTTCCATATTCGATTGAGAATTGGATTCTGAAAGCCTCGAGGATTCCAAGTTTCAACTCATCATAGATCACGTCTTCACTAGAGACCTCAATAGGAAATTGTACAATTAACATTTTCTTATTCAGTTGGAAACATTCAAACGTATCATGTACTCGTTTCTTACAATATTGGAAAAACTTAGTAGAAGAATAAGAAGAAGAAGAAGAAGAAGAAAAATATGAGGACCCTGTAGAAGTAGGAGGTGTAGGCTTTGAAGTTGTAGACTTGGAAGAATGTTGTTGAGGTTTGCGTTGATCTAAGAACTTCTCTTTGGACAATTTTTCTTGATTATATGAAACATCAATGGTGGTGATCTCCATGTACTTCATCTCATGATACAAATGTTCACATGGACCACTTTTAAATTTAAGAATGATAATTTCAACTATATTGGAAATGCCAAGAAGGATATGCAACCGATTGAACTAGTTGATGTATTATTGTATTAGTATGTTGAAACCTTGACGCAAATGAATCCACTGTATGTTCATATATTATTTATAGTTGAATGGATAGAATGCAATACTAAGGGCTTACAAAAGCACTATCCAAGTGGTAACTAGATTTTGATTTGTCACATGGTATACAACCAAACATTTGGTAAGTCTTGTTATCTTCAAATTGAATTTTTTTTTCTCATCATTAGGAATCATATTATAGTCAAACCAAGTGTCCATGTTGAGAATCATATTTTCAAGAACTTCCATATCATGGGATCCATCATAGATAAGCACGTCACATTTTTCACGTTGGGGAGACAACTTGTTGATAGAGATATCATTAACCTTTACAACTAATGATATTGATATGTTGGCAAGTTCTACCACCCTTTCGACAAGCATCGATGTTTCCATGGCATGTGTGGTCATCATATTTCATACAAGAGAAAAACATCCACTGGTATAATGATATTATAAAAACTACCCTCCCTATCATTTAACACTTTTATTTAAGACAAAATTGAGACAAAATCCATTTTATGCCAATAGCTTATCTCCTCAAAAAAGAAATAGGTTGTTGAAATTGATTGACACAAGATAGAAAAGAGGCGGAGATATGTTGTTGAAATTGATTGAGACAAGATAGAAAAGAGGCGGAGATAGGTCTCATCAACAGAAGAGAGCAATGATCCGTGCTCCAATGCCAACAAAAGAGAGCAACGATCCGTGCTCCAATGCCAACCCAAGCCGAATTATTCAAAGAGTGATATTTGATTCTTCAATAGCATATGGAATTATAGATCACACTCTCCCAGATAAATGGATGTCAATTTTACTAATGAGCAGTGCAAAAATAGATTACAATATGATCTGATTACTCTATGATGAACAAAGGTATGAAGGAGATGTCAGGTCACTTCAAACTCACATGGTCTAAGTAGCATGAGATGTGAGGTCTAATTTCAAGCAAGTGGAGAGGTTGAGGGAATCACTGGAGAATGTGTCCATGGTGGCAATAGACAATATGCTCAATAAAAACAACATGCACTAGATCAGTACTAAAACACACTTAGATCCTCGCTAGTTGTGCTTTTAAATTCATGAGTGCAACAACTTGTACTTTACCCTGGATTTATATAGCTATAGGAGACTCTTCTCTACCTTGGGAGTTAGACAAGGATTTATCAGAGTCACAATTGTCTATTCACATGGTCATGCCACATCTCAACATTCTCAGACAACAATTGAAATCACAAGTGACAGCCTCAATCCAAATTAATATGATGGCCTCATAGGTTGATATGATATTTAGGTAGTTGTTAAAATAGTATAAGGCTTGAGCATAAGAAATCAAGAAAAATTAATAAGAAAAATTCTCCAAAAAAGTGCATGCATAGACCCAGAGGAAAATAATGAAGAATACAAATCAAATAAGTAAGGAGTATTACCCAAACCTGTAATGGATCAAAAACTTTCTCTAATACCAATGATGTGGATTAACCACTCATGAGTAGAGTTGAACACCGAAGTGTGAATTAAAGGAAATTTTGATTGACTTTTATTAAACCAAACACTAGCTTTTATAGTTTTACATAAGAAAATTAATTCAAAAACTTTAGTAGAGAAACACTCACTAGATCCTAAGAACTAGAAACTAAGCACACTAATAGAGATTATCGGAGAAATGATCTCAACTAGTCCATGAGAATATGAAACCAAAAGGATTCGTCACTTTTAAACCACACCGATAATATCCTACCCAAATAATAATTAGAAATACATATGCTAAGGCTAAGGAGATATACTTATGTTAAGACTAAGGACTAGAATATCTATCAAATATAATTGTAAAGGGTTTTGGTAGTTTTTTATAGTTGATGGAGGAGCCTAGTTAGCTAGTTGACTCACTAAGTAGTTAACTTAAGTATTGTAATAGATTAAGTCGGCCAAGGTATGTTGTTGACTACGAAGTTGATTCAGTCAACTAACCAAGGTAGTTAAAGTAGTTGTAACTACCTCCATCTTATGAAAAGAATATGTAGACATGAACTTACATTGTAATAGTCAATTAGGGAAATATGTGATAATAAAGACTACTTGTTGTTGGTTCTATATTTACTTCACTTCTCTCCTTTTTCCTTCTATGTGTACATGCTTATATATTATTGTTTGTATAATATGGTTTAATGATTGCACTACTGGTAACCGCATTTACTTTGTAATCCCTTAGAGTACAACATTTTTTTTGTAAGTAAGAATAAAAGTTCTATTGCAATATAGAAAAAATATACAGAGGTTTAATCATGAGTAGAGAGGCTAGTGTCAATCTACTATGTGCCATGAGTTCTGAGTTTCATAAATTTTGGTGTCTTACCCATTGGGAAACTAGGCCATCCTACAAAATTGAACTTGAAAAGTTCTTTTGTTGCATGTGTATGATATCACCATCATCATCATTCCCTACTGACACCCGATCCGAGGAGTCGTAATATGACTGGGTGAGGTTTTGACAGTGAAGCTTCAGAGATTGATTTGATAGGTCAGTCAAGCTCATGTCCACCAAGGTGTTGGGACTAGAGGCCTCTTCCTTGGCTAGACAATCATCAGCTTTGTTGGAATCCCTCTTTACATAGGAGGGGAAAATATATGAAATGTCTTGAATGGAAGATTGAAGCATATCTAAGCTTGCTTCTAAAATCCAATTGCAAGAGGATTTAATTTGAGAGGATCCATTCTAGAGTTTGATGAGCATAATGATGATAATATGGGAGTCCCCTTCGACGATTATCCTGAAGAAGTTTTGCAATTTGGCAATGTTTAGACCATGAAGAAGAGCCCATAGTTCAATTGCGTTGTTGGAGGTGATGCCCATGGTACCTGCATAGATCCTAAGGATATGGCCCTTTGCATCTCAAAAGACTTCACCATAGCCAACTAGGCCTGGGTGTCCCTTCAAAGCTCCATCAAAATTGAGCTCGATGAAATTTTGAGGGGGAGGATACTGTGAGAGAGGGGATGAGGCTTTAGGAGGGCGAAACAAAGATATTTTGATGGGAGAAGAAGGTTTGAAATCCCAATCTGAAAGAATAATTTTTTACCTTTTATTGCACTTGAGGTCCTCCTTGGTCCATTGAGAATACTGAACCATTTCAAGGATATTTCTTCGAATTCTTACCCAAGTTAAAGGGGCAAAATGTTCTTTGTTTTTTAAAATTCGATGGCTTATCTCCTTCCAAGTTTCACAGAGGACAAAGCCTGAGAAAAGTTTCCATATTCGATTGAGAATTGGATTTTAAAAGCCTCGAGGATTCCAAGAAGAGATGGTGAGATTGACATTATCTAAATTACGATCAATTTGTCGAAAAAGAGTGGCCCCTTGATTCCATATGGATGCACTTTAAGAGAAAGAGTTAATAAGGTTCTCTAAATATTCCTCTACCTCCTTGCACATGAAGAAAATACAGACCCAGGCCTGCAAAACCTATGTGGAACAACTAATCCCAATTCAAAATTTTCCTGTGGATTGTTAGCCAAATATAGGTAGCCTATGAACTTTTGGCCATAGATTGAATTTCCATATTTATCCCAAATGTCATATGTGGGAACCAATGTATGCATGGATGCTAAAGAGTAGGCTTCTTTAATATTTAAATTACCTCTTGGGATATAGACCCATTAGAGTTTGTCCAGGCTAGCTGAGTATTTGATCTGACGATAGAGAAGATCCAATTTTAAAGTAGAGTACATGGAATGGTATCGAAGAGGAATATGATAAGGGAAACTTGACCAATGCCTCCTATCTGAGGAAGTATGGTGTGAATTCTAGTAGTGGTGAACCTTGCTACCATGACTTTCTTTGAGGATATCTTTGAGGATTATATAATTGGGGTTGTCTTGAAGCCTAGGTAGCTCTTGCCAAGAATATTCCCCCAAAAAGGTAGACTTCCCATCACAAATTACCCCAAAACTATGATTTTGTATGAGATATTTGTTGTGCCATGTTGTGTTCCAAATGGGGGACCCTGGCTGATTTCCATCCATTCAGACTAAATCTAGTGAACTAATGTCACTAGAATATTTTTTTTTTCCAGAGTGCACACTAGAGTTCCCCTTTTCCTTGGAGACGACACCACCAATTTTTGGCTCCTAGAACAACATTGAGGACCTCAGGGTATCAAAACCCTAACCCACCTTTTAATTTGGGCAAGAAGAGAGTTTTCCAAGTGACTAAGGCCCATTTTATAGTTGTATTGGTTCCTTTCCAAAGAAATTTTCACTGGATAGTTTTGATAGCTTTGAGTATATGTTTGGGAAAAACAACGACAGAGAAGAGATAGAGAGGAATAACACATAGAACAAATTTGAGGAGGATATGGCGACCAACAATATTCAAAGTTTGAAAGGTCTAACTAGAGAGATTTTTATCTAGCTTGGTGAGAAGATCCTCCCAAGAGGCATTACAAAAAATAGAATCAAGCATAGGGACTCCTAGTTATTGGGATGGAAGAGAGCTCTGTGTAAATCCCAAGATAGAAGACATGTGGAACCACACCTTTAGGGGGTGTTAAAGAAAAAAATTTGGGGCTTGAGATGGTTAATGGAAGTACCAGAAGCCTCCATAAATTCATCAAGGACTTTTTTGAAAGCTATATATTCTCGAGTGGTGGGGAATCCCATTAGCATATTATCATCGATGAACTTGTTGTGAGAGATTGGAAGATTGGAATTTTGTAGGTTGAGACCTTGAATCTGATGTGAATTGATGATGACTTTGATACTTCTTCCCATGCCTTCAACTATCATAATGAAGATGAAGGGGGAGAGAGGATCACCTTGATGAATACCCCATGAAGGCTTGAAGGGGAGAGAGGGGTAGCCAATGATCAGGAAGGAGAAGAAGGCTAAAGAAATGAGCGAAAGGATCTAGTTGAACCAAGGAGGATGAAATATGAAAGTAAGGAGGATCGAACGAATGTATTTCCATCTTAGTCTGTCAAAATATTTTGACATATCTAGTTTAATCAACATCAATGGAGTTTTGGAAGTTTTCAATGAATGCACCACTTCATGCGCTAAGATAATTGTTTCCAATATTTTATGTCCTTCCACATAGACATATTTCTCATGTGCAATAAGGAGAGGCATGAGGGGTTTAAGACGAGAAGAGATGACTTTGGTAATGATTTTATATATGACATTGTAGAGGGATATAGGTCAGAATTGGTTGGGCTCAGTCGCCTTATCCTCTTTAGGTATCAGAGTGAGAAAGGTCAAATTTAGGGTAGGGATAACACCAAAGATTTGTTGGGATTCTGCTACTAAGGCCCAAACCTTGTTTTTGATAGTAAACTAACGATAGTGGAAAAATCGGTGGCGAATCCATATAGACTAGGATAATTTCCAAGAGGCATGTCCATAGTAGTAGCTTTAACATTTGAAAAGGTAATAGGATGCATGAGACTAGCATTATGATCCTTTGTGACTAGGTGGGGGATGTGTTTAGTGATGGAATGACTGAAAACTTAGTGATCCAATTGAGGCTTTAAGAGAAGAGATTTTTAAAAAGTTTTTGGATCGTACTCAATATCTTGGTGGGAGGATAGCTTATTACCTTGATCATTCTTGAGTTGAGTGATGTGATTGGAGTGCCTCCTTTGAATCATTGATCGATGGGAGAATTTTATGTTGTGTTCTCCTTCTTTGAGCTATTGAATACTGGATTTTTGTATCCACAAGATGTCCTTTTGTTGTTGTCTCTCATCAAGATGGGATGGAATATGTTGATCCTGATGGGATAAGGCTTCAAATCTTCTGAAGGTGATGATTTGTCATTGGATGTCTTCCATTTGAGATTCCAAGTCTTTTTGGGCCTGAAAGATGTTCCCAAAGATTGTTTTGTTCTAATATATAAGACATTGATTGAGGTTTTTTAGTTTTTTCTGAAAATGGTACATGAGAGTCCCTTTGTAGACAACTGCTTCATTCCATCATCTGTTGATATTTTCCTGGAAATATCAGTGTCAGAGACACAAATTTTTGAAACGAAAACGCTTCTTAATGGGGATGAATGGAACATCTAGGATTAGACAAATGCCCCAGTGGTCCAAACCAATCAAGGGAAGAATGTTGGTTTCCAACCTTTGTACCGAGAGCTTAAATCATTATGAGGTTAGGAATCGGTCTAGGCGATAGGAAATTTGTTGAGATCCTCATCAGTGATTCCATGTGTGGAGTCCATTGATGGTTTCAATATCAAGCAAATGTTGACTCCAACATTTGAAGGTTATACTATCAAGTTCCAACTGATGGATCTCTCCTTTTTTCTCCTTGAGGGAAGAGATGAAGTTGAAATTTCCTCCTAAAATCTAGAATTGGCCCCCAATGAAGCCTGTTAAGTTTTGCAAGATTTGGAAAAATATGTGTTTCTCTACCAAAGGTTGAGGTCTATAAACATTGGTGATAAAGCCTATGTCTGAAGAGCCTATTAGTCTAGTTGCATAGTCAGACTTCTTTCGGTTGCAAATAAATTATCTAAAATGATTGTTGTTGGATTCTAGAGAATAACAAGACCTTCGACTACTCGTTTGACATATAGGGATATGGATTGTCCATTCTTTCAGATATTTTTTAGAATGGTATCTAATGTGGCACTAGAACTCTTTGTCTCTTGTAGCATGAAAATATCAAGAGATTTAGCACACACCTTATTGCATAAGATCCTTTGCTTTCTCTTATCATTGATTCCTCTTATATTTCAATAGATGATATTCATTGAAAACTTTGGGAGGGTGAGGGTTGGAAAGAATCTGTGATCAACACATTCTAACTCGAGTTGACCAGGATGTCTCCAATTTCCTATAGCAATTGCAAGTTATATTTGCATCCTTTACATTTTTCATCATGAGGGTTTTTCTTCTGAGATTTAAAATTATTGGTATGAACTCCTAGCTAGGTTGGAGACTTGAGGTTGGTTGCGAGCTTGATGGACTCGTTGAATATTATATTCAAGGGTTAACCTTATATCCTGCCACTAACATGCATCTACTATGCCTTGCAAGTCAATACCTTCCAAATCCATGTATTTTACATCCAAGTCATTACAATCCTCTCCTTTAGTACCCATAGCTACATCTTCTACTTCCATTGGGTCCAAAGGGTTTTCCATAGTCTTTTGGCGCTTGGGATCCTCTAGATTTGTGGTAGGATTTGAAGATCAGTGAGACATGGGATTTTATAACTGAATTTTAGGAAGATTGGTGGGATTTTATAACTGAATTTTGGAAAGATTGGATTCAGTTGGGTCCAATGGATTAGATCCAAGGATCTCAAAGCTATTTTTAGTGAGATTGGATCTAGTCAGTCTAGGCTAAGTGGGATTTTTTTTCCAAATATCTATTTACTCACGATCTTGACAAAATCCTCCTCGTCTTTCTCACTCCCTAGTTTAACAAGATTGGGGTATTATTTAGCGGGCAATCTCAAAAGAGATGTCCATGCTTGTGGAATTTACGACATCGAAAGGGATTGTATTTGTAGTTCAGGGTTTCGATCTAGTAAGAGTCCTAATATCTTAGATAAATCGACTTGAGAATGGTAATTGATACATTGATGTATATATTAATTCAAGAATAGCTTGTATATCTCCCTTATTTTGTGGCTTCTAGAGTCTTGACAAAGGTGCCCAAAGTATCACCAATGTTGACTAGAATTTCCTCATCCTAGTATTCACAAGGAAGTGAGTAAATATGCACCTAGACCGGGACATAATATAAATTCTCCTTGTTTGGGATGTATTTCTCTGTCCAATAACGGATATGAAGGCCTATAGAGATAAATTAATAGGGCCCATTTAAAAAAAAACCTCTCTTTGTCCTCCTAGTTGTGGAAAATAACTATAAAAAACCATTTTGATCCAAGATTGAGTTCTATATGGATTTTGGGTTTCCAACGAGAGTTGATCCAACTAACTAAATCTTGTTTAGTAGGACATATCCCCAAAAATTTTCCAATAACTATGTGGTATTTCATGAATTGGACATATATTCCCATTTTTTCAAAATGAATTTCATATTTGGTAATTTTGTCTACCTTTGGAATACATTGTCTAGGCTTCCATTTGTTTGTACCAATGATTGGTTGAGGTAATTATTCAGGGATTGGCTCTTGAGAAGGTTCCACATCTGCCACCCCACTAGCTGGGGAAGGATTGTGACTCAAACCTTCCAAGGAATATTTATGGTTAGATCCACCAGCCCCATTGTTATTGAGAATATGTTTGTAAGAAGGGGGTATATCCCCCCCTACAAGCTCGATCATGGAGTGAAACTTGTAAATAGAGTTGTTAGATCGGTTGCAAACCCTAGAGCATAGTATTTTCTCTAAAAAATAATTTACAAATTTTATCAAATGCACCATCCTTCCCCTTAGAGTACAACATTGGTTCCATTGTCAGCAGTATTAATGTAGGACTTGTATAATAGTTGCATGCATACATATATGTTTATTAAGAAGGAGGTAAACGAATGGTGGCAGCGAAAGTTGGAAAATTATTTGAATAATTACACTAGAAGAAATAAATTGGCCCTTACATCGGCTAGGGCATGATTATTTACATAAACTCACGAGAAGTTCATAATATCAGTTCATGTGGAGATAAATAAGCTTGTTTGAACACTTTCTCATGAACAATTTAATAGACGATGAACAATTGTTATCGAAGCTTATTAATGGGGGTAGGAAAAACTTAGGGATGATTTTAGGGGTTAAATTTCCCTCATGGGCTAATTTTCCATAGTTTTTCCCAAAAAAAGATTCACTATTCTAAAAATGATTCGCCCAAATTCTATAGGATAAAATNNNNCGCCAAAATTTTATACAAACTATATAAAATCCTTAGAAATTTGAATATTTTTACAAAAATATTGTCAAACATTTATAGTTGGCATATGAAGGATTAGTAATATTCGCCAAGGTTTATACATTTTAAAATAAATTTCCATCCTTAAAATCATCCCTGGAAAAGCTTGTTTGAGAAGGTCAAGAAGATTACTAAATATTACTATGAAGAACAAGCTATCAAAGAATGCACATTATTGGACAACATGAAGAGGATATTCTTCATTGAATTTCATGATAGTTTTCTCTACCATCTATTAATTTAATTGCATAATTTTTTTATTCACAAAGGTGTTGAGTATATTTTCGAAGCACAACCTCCATTAAGAACACCAATTTTCATTGACTGGAAGAAGAAACAAGAAGAGTGGGAATGTTTCCTAAGAAAATGAGCACAACTGCTATAATCACCCTTGTTGAGCTAAAGTAGAATTGATTCAATTATGGGGGGAAGCCTCTCGTGAGATGTATCTACAAATAAGAAAACCCTATTTGACTCACACTAAAAAAGAAGGAGACCAGTGGAAAATGTAAGGATAAAAAGAAAAGGAAAGAAGCAAAAAACAAGTAGGAGAAGGATGAATGTGTTAGCATCAATATTTTTAGGGTAAAACTTAGAGTTTGTCTAAAGTTTGAAAAGTCATGCCATGGTATTGGGAAGATCAAGGCATTCCTAAATTGAGTAACAGTTTGTGTATATAGGTTTTCATGGGATGGCTCAAGAATCCTTGGGTCATTGATAAATTAAAAGGGTAAGGTGCATGAAAAATAAGAGTAAAAACCACAAGGTCAACAAGAAGAAGGATTCCTACACCAACAATCCAGAAAGAATATGTTGAGGTTCCAGATCAAGAGATGTATGAAGGCCAATCCAAATCAGGAGAGAAAGAATCAGAATTTAGGGAAATGCAACAAAAAATCAGAGAGGCTCAGCATGTGATTGCTCAGTTTTATCAAGAGAGCAGAGAGCTGCAGAGGAAGTTAGTTGAGAGAGGTTCTGAGGAAAAAACACCACAGAGTAAGACATACCCCATGCAAGAAATATCAAAGGATAAATAGGTCATGCACAACCCTGGGACCATAGTTTTGGCCAAGCCTACAGCTCCTCTGACAATATCCTCAGTTAAGAAGAAGAGTTCAGAGACACAGGGCCAACTTGCAGCAAGTGAAAAACCCCCTACTTCACCCACAGAAGGAGAAAAAAACATAAGATGGGTGAATAAGCAGCTAAGAGAAGCTCAATATCAAATCATCAAGCTCAGGGAAGAAAAGAGAATATAAGATGAAGGAATCATGAATCATTTCAAGGAATGCAGACCAACCATAGACAATGCCTGTGTAGTCCTTCTAATGCTCAATCAAAATTGAAGAGAAATGCAACCTTGTTTAGGCAGGTGGGAAATTTGAAAGTGCAGAACCTAACATTGAGGAAGGAGAACATGCATCTAAAGAAAAAAAATGAAATTGAATGATGAAGCTAGGAGGAGACTAAAACTACTTACAAAAGTAGCAGAAATATGAAAGGGGGAAAACTCACAATTTTGTCTTTTTTGAGGAAAGGAGCCATTACAGTTGCAAACTAAATAGTGATTAAAGGAGGAATAAATTAGCTAAGTTTAAACACATTGCTATATAAATATATTTTTGAAGTCCATGTGCTTCTGATCCAGACAATTTTAATAGCATGAGTCACCCCTTTTAGTAGCTGCAATTTTTGACTGATAAAACAAGCACACACAACACTTGCGTAGTGAGCCAGCGCTACACAAATGATGTAGTCATATATTAATGAGAAGGATAACATGAAAATTTAAGTATACCTCATTTGAGGTCAAATCAGGTTTTATATCAATGGTTTCCACTTGGACCTGCACAAATTTCAAGAAATCCCAGTGCACTACACAACCACTATAGGTAGCATTTGCGTAATGCTAGAACCAGCCCGCTATGCAAAGGTGATAGAGCTACATGAAAGCACACCATTTCTCTCGAAGATATCTCTAAATGAACCTGATGACTCATCCACACTTCAAAATTGAATTTAGCTTGGATATTTGATTGTATAAGATATGTTTGTTTTGCATTAAATATGGTCAAACATAATTACTATTTTTAGTAGAGTCATTTTTGAGTTGTCATGTTCTATTGTAAACAGATCCACTATTCTAGTCAGGAGGAACTCGACTCCTAGTAGGCTAGTATGGCAAGTAAGCTCTTATATATTTGGATCATTTTGATGTAAAAAAAGGGGGAGTTGGCAGAACTATAGTATTTTTGACCTTCATTGTAAATCTTTGAATATGAATGGAATGAAATGCATAAGTCTAGAACCTTCATGAAAGAGATTCTAATGGTGATGAGTTGACAATGTGTTCCTTGTCTTTTGTACGTATCTCTTGTGTCTCTACTTGCATCTCATTTTTTCCTCTGTTTAAATTGATTTTTAAGAGTTAGAATTCATCTAAAAGGTGCTCTAAACTCAAAGAATTTCAACGTTGTCCTTTCTTCCTAATTAGGTCAGAATTCATCAATATGATGCTCTGATGTTGTTATGTGTTGCTTTCTTCCTCTTTCACCCTCGTCAGAATTCATCAATATGATGCTCTGATGTTGTTATGTGTTGCTTTCTTCCTCTTTCACCCTCTATAACCAATCTAAAACGGAAGGCTTCATTCACCAAATTTAGCATCTGTTCCTATGTGAGGTTCTATCTACCAAACATCAATTTCATTTGTTTTCAATATTTGACTCCATAGCCCACAAAGCATCCTTCTCCTCCTTGCCAACAATACTTTATTGAATCCGGTCAAAACTTTGGAAACCCTAGCCATTGTTATATCAAGAAAAAATTTCTATCAGAGACTAAGTGACAAGAGAGAGCCCTCTCTGAACTAATTAGGCTAGTACACAACTCTAAAGAGGTTTGTATTTACCTTTGTAAGTTCTTTCCTCAGTCAAAACAAATTACTCAGTGCTAACAAAATGAATATAAATCCGGTCAAAACTTTGGAAACCCTAGCCATTGTTATATCAAGAAAAAATTTCTATCAGAGACTAAGTGACAAGAGAGAGCCCTCTCTGAACTGATTAGGCTAGTACACAACTCTAAAGAGGTTTGTATTTACCTTTGTAAGTTCTTTCCTCAGTCAAAAAAAATTACTCAGTGCTAACAGAATGAATATAAATCCTTAGAGAAATTAGAAAGAGACAAAATACAAAGAATAATATCTGAGATAAGAGAAGGAGTGAACCCCATCTACCCAAAAGAGAAGAAGGATAAATGAAGCATGAGGTTGATAGTGTACTAACCCTACTTGGGTTGAGTGGTAAACATTGATCAGGTGTATAAGAGGAAGAAAATATGACAACTCTTGAGGTTACAAATCTAGTGGTGGGTTGAGTCAATAAAATGCTAACCTCCAATTCAAGGAATGATAATCAATCGAATGCAAATGAGGAAGAAACCACAACGAGCATTGACTTGGTTTATGAACTTTGCTTATAATCATAACATAACTAAAGATGAATCATGATACTAAGAGTGGTTTCTTGCCATTTTTTAAGACTCGTGATGTTAAACATCTCACAACTCAAAAAATCAAAGAGATTAAACAAATGCCAAATGAGTCGGTCATATATTATGATAATATATTTAAGTATCTATTCCTCCATATACCTTATACTAATGGTATAAAATTAGAATAAAAATTGGAGATGATGCAAAGATATTTGAGAGACCTCACATTGAGAGGATTAGATATGCAATGTACTATATGCATGAATAAGGAGCACACAAAAGAAAATTGAAAATATAAAAAATCAACTAACATGCATCAAGATGTTTGATCCAGGTGGATATCGGTGGCCACCCACCTACTCCAATTGGTTCACATACATATGTCATCTTGGGAGTTTCAATTTTCATCTTGGAAGTTGAGTCCTAAACTTTTGGGGTCGTTTTGAGGCCCTAAACAACATTATTTGGGCCTGCCATAGTCACATTGTAGACATAGTCAGAGTGTGACAACATAATGTGTATTCCTCGGATAGACCTTTCCAATGGGATATCGTGCACCTAAAACGAAGATCACATGCAAACGTTATGACCCTGAGAAGTTGATGTACCAACTTACCCCAACAGGGCACACATGAATTTTGGCACTTCATCTCCTAGGGTTAGGTTTTTGGATGTCTAGGATTTTGGAATTCATGTTTGATGTAAAAAGGCCTTTGGAGACTCATTATACTCATCTTCTTGCGAATGAGAATAGTCGTCACATATTTTCTTAGAGATAAGCTTCCACCATTCTATCAAACTTGTTTTATTCTGCATTTTACAATTTCAACATATTTCTTATTTAATAGAAGTCAAGTTTTACTATATCTCTATTATTATTCACTGTGTATATGTGTTAATATTATATATTTGTGTTTTCATTTTGTTCTACTCATAAATCCGGATTAGTGGTCATTTTTAGTGCATATCCTTGATGAGGTTAGGGTATAGAAAGTTGGTTCTCGAGCTTGTTTCTCTTGAGGACAATTGCTATCGCACACCCAAACAACCTTCCATGGTGGGAGAAAATAAATATGACGATACAGGAGATCCTTTCAAAATGTTGCTCGAGGAATCTCTCAAGCGACAGAGGAGTGAGATGATGGACAACTTTGCACAAATCATTCGATGGTTTCTGACAAGCGATGCATCTACCTCAATAGTGGTGGGAAAGTAATAAACTAGGTAGACAATTTATGCCCAACATTTATCCAATTTGGACATTGGTCACTTTTTTACCAAAAAATATAATGGTGGGAAAATAATAGACTAGCAAGAGAAACTATGCCCAACATTTATCCAATGTGGACATTTGTATCTGGTGTAACCAACAAAATAGAAGAAACACTTTCAAAAATCATGAGATCTATAAAAAAAAGAAAGACCATTTTCCAACCATTGTGGAAAAAAAAGAAAAATCCAACAATTGTGGAAAAGTGATAGACTACTTAGACAAGTTATGTCCATATTTATTCAATTTGGGCATTTTTCACTTTTGAACCTCCAAAATAGAAGAACCAGTTTTAGCTATCATGAAATTTACAATAAAACAAGAACAACTTTCCAACCAATACAATGAAAAGAAAACTTTGATAATGATGGGAAATAAATAGATTAGAAAACATATGGATGAAATTTGTGAAATTTGGACATTAGAAACTACTTTAAAAAATCACAAGATTTACAGTAAAAAAAAACACACTACTGTGTGTGGAGTTTTATGAAATGTCCAAGGTTGCCTGTGGACACTCCACCCATCATCGGGACATAGAAAACATAAATGTTGTAAAAGAGTGTTGGGTTTTGTAAATATAAGGCAATAATTTGGAATTAGCCATTAAAATTAGGAATTAAACAATTTGGAGCAAGCCATTTGAATTAGATAATAAATAAAGAGGAGATAAAGAGGTTGTTAAGATTAGGTTAAAAAGATGATTGAAAATATTGAGTAAATATTAAAGAGTATTAATATGATTAGTTTAAAATATTAATAAAGTATTGAATACATACTAATACAACATTGAATAATATTAATCAAGTAACAAATTAATAAGAATAAAAATATTAAGAGTATTAAATTAAAAATTATTGAGAAAA
>CBVK0102434297.1:0-36295 GCA_900067695.1 Picea abies | reverse complement strand
GGGGTTCCTATTTCTCTTCTTTTGTCAGACTCTTCGTCTCGATTGTGGGAGTCTTCTCCCATCTCTTGGTGAGTCACCATTCTCTGCATCTGTAAATTCCCGTGGCTGATCGTCCGCTTAGGTGAAAAGACAAACGTTGGTTATTATTCAAGAGTTAGATACATTTTATAACCTGCGCATAAGTTCATAACTCTTTCACATGCATACACAGTCGGGTTCTGATTTCCAAGTTTTGATCCTGGATAAGAGAGTTAAGTTAGGGGGTTACTCCTCTTAGGAGTGCTTCGAACGGAGCTTATGCGCAACTCGTTCATGAGCCTAATCAGGCCAAGTGTTGTAACCATGCTCTGATACCACTTTTTCACACACCCACTACCATAATCAAATTTTCGTTGGTTTTTGCCGAATCAGAGCCCCTGAATTACCTACGGAGGCCTAGTGCAAGCTAGCTCTTTCTCTCTCTCTTCTCCCATGTGATCGCGGGTCATGATCACAGGTAAAATAGTTCGTGGTGCCTCTTTGTATTTCGCACCTCGGCACTACAGTGATGTCGAATCATTCGACTTTGCAATCGTCGAACCCTGGCAGGGTTAGCAACTAGCCAATAGGAACGACCCTGTCGCACGGTTGAGTGGAGTACAGGTGGCAAGAGGGGAAACACGACACAGTGGGTGGCGTGACAGGAGACGGGTCCCACTTCACATGCCACACCATTCCGGACCCCCCCCCATTAAAGGCAGAATGGCAAGGGGGGTCTGGAATTCGCCTGAACGTCGTTGATCAAGGCGAATTGATCCTAACCGTTCCCGAGTTGCACGTTCGATTCTGGACCCCCCACCGCTAAAGGCAGAACAACAAGGGGGATCCAGAATGAAGCCTCAGCCATAGATCTGGGCAGGTGGACTTTGGCCATCCAGATCTGCTCGCCGCTTACCTTAAGGTGCACTCGCGCCCTGGCTTAAAGTTGACGTCTCTTCCCCACATCTGACGGTCATTATAGACCCTGAGATCCTCCGAAAGAATCTCGTTCGTTCATCGAGATTTATCATCACAAGATTCTGAACTCTCAACCACGAGACTCCTGAATTCTCGATCCTCGGTTTCCTGATGCGGTTAATCTCTCGAAACGTAGCCTCCTTAAATTGGATGGTCCAAATCTGTCTCGGGGTTTCCACCATGGAATGTCCCGATCTCTCATCACTAGGACTCCCGAGTTCACGATTCTCGATTTCCCGAAATGGGAAATCTCACGACATGTGGCCTCCTTAAATTGGACGGTCCAGATCTTATCTCGGGGTTTCCACAATGGAAAGTCCCAATCTCTCATCACCAAAACTCCCGAGTTCTCGACTCCCGATTTCCCAAAATGGGAAATCTCACGACACATGGCCTCCTTAAATCGGACGGTCCAGATCTTATCTCGGGGTTTCCACAATGGAAAGTCCTGATCTCTCATCACCAGAACTCCCGAGTTCTCGACTCTCGATTTCCCGAAATGGGAAATCTTACGACACATGGCCTCCTTTAATCAGATGACCCAAATCCATTTCGGGGATTTCGCCCTTATTCACTCGGGGTTTAACCCTCGGGTATCTCCTGACAGATCCAACGGTTGTCGGGTTTTCCAGTCGAGATCTGACGATTCAGACAGGTTCCTAACTTGTGCATTCTCCCACGACTTCCTGGACGGGGAAAATTCAATGACCCAGATGATTTCATGAACCTTGGGGATCTACAATCTTGATATCTTCGCTACCCACGAAGACACAAAAGGTCACAGGGGTATGGCACTTAACATCCTACTTTCTCCGACCAAATCTAGCGGTCACAAGTGACCACAGATTTCCCGATGGAATCTCGTCCATCTATTAACACCTATCAAGGTTAAGGTACTTATCTTTCCAACTTCTTCTTCTTATCTGACAGTCGTGAGTGACCACAGATCCCCCGACGGGATCTCGTTCGTCGATTTGATACTTATCATGGATTTCTTAAGGCCTTGCGCCTTCATGTCCTCCTTCTAGGTTCTTGATGATGTTTTGAAGGAGGGTATCTCTATGGGTAGGTTTACCTAGGGTACTATCTAAGGCAGATAAGGGTATCTCTCTCTTGAGAACCAGGTGTGAAGTCTGAATTAGATCAGTTTGCATATAAACAACAATTTAAGAGAGCATAAGCCACACGTAGTCTTTCCATATAAACATACAACTACCAATACTGATCAAGACACCATAAAAACATTCTTATAATGAAGTCATTCATGATTTCACAGCTTATGATCATAAATGTCAGCATACATATATTTCAAGATGTTAAAGGAAAAAAACTTATCAGAAAGTAACACCAGGGATTATGCAACTGCTGAGAGGGGTGCTCATTTCCACCCAACCGTAGGCTCAGTGACTCCCAGTGGATTTACCACTAGCCACCCCCGAGGTGAGACCACGATGATGTGAGACTGCGTCTCTATTTTCCAGTGACCAGGAGCGAAGGTTACTCTCCTTCCTCTCTACTATCACCCACTCTGCATATCACTAGAGTTCTCTTCCTCCCCTCGTGTCTACCCCCAATCGCTTCTCCCCCACACCTTATCCTCTTTCGAGGTTGTGTGTGGCACGATTTCACTCATGCTAGTCAAGCCTGATAGCTCTGTAGATGGGCGATTCACCTCCCCATCCCTCATTAATTCCTGAGGAGCCATCTACCTACCAGCCTGTGAGACATTGAATTCGGGGCCAGCAAGCCGCTTTTGGTTCTCCGGGCTAGTGAAGTCCAAATACGGTATTGATTTTCGGTGGAAGTTAACGCCACCTTTCCAAGTGCCTTCCACCGCCTCTCTGCAGCCATCGTGGTCTCTTTTTCAGCATATCCCCTCTCAGCGGTCCTGCAATATAAATTCATAATGTTATTCACATTCATCGACCTTTTCCACAAGGTCCATTCACATCACATGTTCACATTTCTGAGTTTTCCATAGTTCTGGGCCAGTCCAGTTATTTTTACAAACTGGGGGAAACATGGTGTTACAATAGTAGTACACAACTACTATCCAGCGGTACACAACCGCACCAAGTAGCACACAACTACTTAATCAATGACACATAGTCACAACCAGTGGAACACATCCACCATAGTAGCATACATCTATTATCCAGATACATACAATCTCCATAGCAATCATATCATCTGATATCAGCCTGCACATAAACAATATCATGATATAAACTGAGTCATCTAAGCCATTCTTCCACTCACATTTGTGAGATCTGGAAAAACATCTTCCCTCAGAAAGTAAAACATCAGCCATGGGCTATCTGGACCATTCTTCTCAAGCATAGAAGAATAATTGTCCCTGATTTATGAGCCTGGACCATTCACCTAACTGGGCCATTCCTCCAGCACTAGTCATAGTGCAACCTGGAGAGAATGAGTCTGCCCTAGGGAATGCCTGTCCCTGATTGATGAACCTAGACCATTCACCTAACTGGGCCATTCCTCTCGCACTAAACATAGTGAAACTTGGATAGAATGAGTCTGCCCTAGGGAATGACTGTCCAAACCATTTCCTAATGGAAATGATTGTCCTGCACCAACCTCCAAAATAGACCATTCTTCGAAATTTCTCACAACTGTGAACTTCGAAAGAATGACTGCCCGGCGAGGCAGACAATTCTACTTGACCACTACTCAGAGTGTCTGCCAAGAAGAATGATTTTCCTAGACCATTCCTCCACACTGGCCACAAGGGGAATCACTGTCTATGGTACATCAACAATCTATCTAACCATTTTCATTACAAAAATGACTGTTCGATCTAGACCATTTTCCAAACTAGAAAATGTCTGTCCGTTAGAAATCTCAAACCACTTTCTGAACTAGAAAGGAATTACTCATCCTAGACCATTTTTTGAACCGAAAAATGATTGTCCATAAATCAATAACACATTAGTGCTCCCTCCCAACATGGAATTAATCTCTTCCTTTTTCAATAAGGAAGTCGTCTCCATGAGCCCTAGCTTGAAAAATTTTCATCTTGGACAGAGGTTTTACCAAAATATCTGCTATCTGCTCACTTGTAGAGATATATTGGAGAACCACTTCTCTTTTCTGGACTTCATCACGGAGAATGTAATGCTTGATCTCAATGTACTTTGGTCTGTTATGGAACACTGGTTTTCTCTGAAGGCTTCATGTAGCTCTGATCATTACAATATATATCATGGTCAAATTCAACACTTCTATTTCCTATTAGCTCGTGACATCATGGCAAGGCTCAAACTAAAACATATCCAAGTAGCACTTATTCTATCATCATGAGAGTTTTCCATGGATTAACAATCCATCATCCCAGACTTCTGAGTAACTATTCTAATACACTACCTCTGTCATAGAAATTTTTCACCATTCTTCTGTTGTATATGAGATACTCTCCATCAAGTTGTTTGAATCCATACAAGGTCTTCTTATATCTGCATACATGGGTCTCTTTCTGGTATACATCAAAACTTGAGATTGCTTTAAATAAGCTTCTTCCTCAAATTCTCTATTGGGAGAATAGTCTTTTATAACCAACTCATGTAAACTTCAATCCATGGATACTGCAAGAGATATAATAGCTCAGATATAGGTGTATCTAGTTTACAGGAACAAGTTGTTATCATAGTCTTCTCCTCCTTCTAGAACAACCTCTAGTTCTGAATCTCGCAATGCTTCCATTCATAATCCTTTTTCACAATTTCTTACATATACTGTTCTTCATCATAACTTCCATTTCTTCTTCTTGATTGCTTCTAGTGGGTTCAAACCAAGATGGTAGTCTTGTGATTCTCAATATAATAAATGGTTGTTATGGCTTTTCTTTCTCTCTTGGAATCTTCATGTTCTTCTTTATCTCTTCGGTCCATGGAGTTTTCTATAGATTCCATGCCCTGAAGATTCCAACTTCTTCCTTTCATCATAGGATCATGGATGTAGATGGACAACCAAGGATACTTTAAGGATTCTTTTCGAAGATACTTCTTCTAGAGTCAAACTGAACACGTGTTTCTTATCATGGCTGCTACTTTCAATTGGAACATGGACATATACTTCATAATCCTCAATGGATCATATCATTTAGGATTAGCTCCCTCCTAATCCTTGCTTCATGCATGAATGCTTGCTATTCTTTTGGAATTATATAATCAACTCCCTCCATCTAGGAGAGTCCACACTTCCGTCTGCATCCTTATTGCCTTTTGCAAAGTGTCACAAGTCTTTTTTCTAATTTCCACTTGATTGCCGACTTCTTTCTGTTTTGACTTCTTCTGGGTATCTTCAAATTTGATTCTTATTTCTGCTTATCTTGTAGTTGTTACTTATGTAATAGCTTCCACATGAATTGTTACCAAGGATTGTCAATATACTTCATATTTTCATGTGTATTGCTTGACTTGTAGTCATCATGATAAAAATCCTTATCTTGTTATTCTTCCATAGGTATTGTTTTACTTGAACATCTTATCTTCTAAGAAATAGATATGCAAGATATGTACAAAAACTATGTAAACATGGTATGTACAAGAACTATGCAGAATATTGTTACCTTGCTTTAGAAGAATAAGTTTGTTTTATCTTGCTTGGCGTTCTTTGAGGGTTCCCTTTCTTCGACAACTGATGCTTCATGTCTTTCCTTCCTTTCTTTAACTTGGGACAATGATTTTTGTAGTGACCATATTTTCGACAGTTGAAGCATTGTGTTTTTGACGTATCTTTCTCTTGATTTGGTTTCTTCCTTGAGTCAATCTTCTTCTTATTCCTGAATTTATTGAACTTTGTTGTGTAGGCTTTCTCATTATCTTTCCTTTGGAATTTCTCTTTTGCGCTAATCCTTGATTCTTCTTGTGCACAACAAGTCCAAAGTTCTTCAAATGTGGGATACTCCTTCCTTGTGTTCATGCTTGTGACAAATGCATCCCATGTCTTGGGAAGACCATTGAGTACTATATTTACCAGTTCCTTCTCTGAAATTATTTCTTCAATAGCTTGTAGTTGATCTCTTAACTGATATATTGTTACAAAGTATGATGTTATGCTGTCATCATCATTCATTTTCATGTCACAGAGCTCATTCTTCATACTCATTACTTGTCCAATGTTTCTGACTGAGAAGAGGTTAGTTAGGGCATCATACATCTTCTTAGATGAGCCAAGATGAGAGATGTAGGGTATCAAGTGGTTTTTTATAGAGTCCACTATGATACTCATGGCATTGATGTCACTGTCCTTGAACTTCTCCATAATTGCAACGTTCTGAGGTTCCTTCTCTTTTCCTTCTTCAACCTGTGGCTCCATAATATTTCCTTTCACGATATCCAACACTTTATTCTTGGCAAGGATGAGGTCAATCCTTGTCTTCCATGCTCTGAAGTTAGAAGCCCCTTATAACTTGTTTTCTGACTTCATTGAGTAAGTTGTGACTACTTTGACTTGGTCAACCTTTAACTTTGACCAAAAAGTCAAACTTTTCGGCTTAGCTTGCTGAGAGTACCAGGAGGTGCGCTGGGTTAGGGCGTACTAGTCTATCCAAAAACTAGGTCAATCTCTTCACTTAAGGTGCCTCAACTAGAGGGTTAGGGTTTCGTTGCTGCAGCAAAAATTGACTGCAACTGTAACTGTAACTGTAACTGAGAAAATCCTCCCAATCTCTCTTTTCCTAATATCAACCTCTCTTGGAAAGTGTTCCTCTTCACCTTCCCTCCAAGCTCTCCTCAAAAGTGTGCCCCCCACTTCTCTCTCAAGCTCCTTTTATGCATCTTTAATGTGTAACTGCCCTAACCCTTGGTCTTCCAAAGAAATGAACGATCAAGATTAGATATTTCCCTCTAGAGATCAATGATCATGACTTATTCATTTGTTGAGTTCATTTAAATCATTTAAGTGACCCAAAAGTCATAAAGTCACTTTTACCCATTAAATAATAAAAGGCTCAACTTGACTTTATGAAATCACTTTATACATTGGCTTTATAAAGTTACTTAAGAGAGAAATAAGCTTGGTCTCTTCCACAAGCTGAGCACCAACAATGCAAAAGTTCCTCCGAGCTACCAAAATCTAACAATCACTTTAGGTTATAGTATAATTTATGCTTTTATTCTCTTTTTGTATAAAGTGGTCTATCCCACATTCATAAGTGGAAAAGACTCCCCCAGTGTGTAACCATATATAAGGAGGTGAACACCAGCGAAAAAGGTACCAAAGTATTACATAATATCATATTATGTCATTATGTTTATCTTTCTTTGTGCCTAGTTATTTCATCAACCCTATCCATGGTTTCTTAATATTGTTATTTCAGATCTATTTGTATCAAGGTATTAGAGTAGATAGATTGATTTTAAGAAGAAGATCCCAAGAAATCAATGGAATTCTATAACCATGCAAGTTGCATCTTGAGGATAGAATCACTCATCTCAGTGAAAAATCAATCACAAAGTTACTCAATTATAATCTATTTCATTCCAAAATCTAAGAATATGAGTCTTGCCTTAGATTTGTAAATGGTTTGGAAGTATACAAAAGGGACATATTTAAACTGAGATTTTTGTTTTTGTTTTTCTACCACTTGGGTTTACATTTGTTAATTTATTTTCAACATTTACATATTTGCTGAAATTTTTAACATATTTGGGTTTTCAGATTAAACAAAGAGTAGTTTTTCAAATTTCTCTATGAATACTTTAAGCATGGAAATATCATTAGAAAAATATTCCAGTGACAATTTCCATACTTGGAAAGTGAAAATCCATATACGGTTGATGAACAGGAGCTCATGGGGAATAGTAAACGACACTGAACAATCACCTACAAATTCAAATAAATCACTAGAATGGTAGAGCATATATGATAAAGCCAAATCTATCATTGGATTTTCTCTCATATTTAGAGTTACATCATGTATATCTGGAAAAATCATCCAAGGAAATGTGGGATAATCTGAGTAAATTGTATGAAGAAAAAGTGGTAAATGCAAAGTTTTCTCTAACACCACAGTGAATTAGATTTAAGATCATTGACATAGTCACTATATCTAGCCACATAAACAATATGAGGTCTCTCATCGGGAGACTCACAAAATTCAATACTATGTGGATGAAGAGGATGCCAAAGCCATTTTGTTAACTGATGTGTCTTCTAAATACAACAATGTCATTTTTACTCTCAACGAGGTGTCTTCACAAACTCTAGAAGACATGACATAATCAATGAAGTTATTAATGGCCTTTAAGGTCTAAAAAATAACGTGCTACAAGCCATTGGCCCACTACATATCACTAATCAACATGACCAATCATGAAAGTCATTACTGTTGCTAGAAATGGGATCCTTGACATGAGCTATAGGACCATATTTTGGCTCGTAGTCCTTGAAATCCTTAGGAACATCTATGACTGCAGTAGTAGTACCAATAGAAACACAACAATTTTCACAACCTTTTTCCAAAATGTCTTCTCATAAAATTTCTCTTTGGTGTTTTTCTCATCTTGTTTACGACCCCATTGAGATCCATTCCATTCATCACTTAAAAAAATATTTTTCAAGATCTGTGCTCGAGAAAAGAGAGATTGTAACGTGAGGAAGTGAGTTGAAAATCTCATGATTGTAGGCCTAACAAGGTACTTTCCCTCACTATTTTTCCTCATTGGTTTCAATACCTATGAGTGATTGTAAATGTATTTTGTAGTGTTCTTGGTATTTACAATGTTTTTTATACAATCTTGTTTGCTTATATCTTCAAACATGAGGCTGATGCAATGTGAAATACATGGGGTCTAGAATATGGTTTTGTATTTATTCACTAACGTCTTATAAAAAAAAACATATTTAGAGGCGTTATCTGTGATGATCTTACCAACATTTTCCTCTCTCACCAACATAAAAATCTCACCCAAAATATGAAATAACAAGTTTGTATATTTTCTCTTATCACATACATCCACTGATTTCAAAAACATGGTTCCTCGTGGCCAATAGATAAGGACATTTATTATATTACAATTATTTCCATCAATCCATCCATCCGACATGAGGATACATCCCATTTTGACCCATGTCTCTTCAAAACCACTCAAGTATTCATCTAAGGATGAAACTTATTTGTGCAAAAAAGATTCCTTCAAGACATGCATATTAAGGGCTTCAAATCCCTTATCAAGATCATACCACCATCTAGCTATGTATTTAAAAGAAATCTCTTTGTATTGCTTCTTCCAAAGGTTATCTAAGGTGGGTTGAGTCTCACTTAGTTGAGATGCACTAGAAGAGGTGGGGGAAGGTGTAAAATAACTTTGAATGTTCTTTTTTGGGCCAATTTTTAGGAGCGCGGGGAACATAAAGAAAGTGGTCCCTAACATTGGTAGAAGGGATAGAGAAATAGATTTCAAAACTAGGATTTGTTTGGGATTTGGAGACCATCATCATGGAAAGTTGCCTCTTCCTCCCTATTTTAGCATCTATCTATTTCTGCCTAACTTTCTTTTCTTCAAATTTCTCAAACAATTTTTGCATTTCCAATTTAAAGTGTCCACTGTATTTTTGCACCACATGGGGAAAATTGACCTCTTATACTAGCCAAGTATTGTTTCAATCGATGAATGTACCCCCATCCCCCCATCGACTCGACCAAGTAGGTACAAACTCATTCGAGTTAGATTGGTTTGGTAATAAACTGGTTGATTCAGTATGAAATTGATCATCAATCTAGTTTGAAGGCTAGGTGGGTACTTTTGTAAGTCAACTCAGTCAACTCGAGTGAGTCTGAGTTTGAGTTAGATAAGTTTCGAAACACTAAATGTAGCCATTGTTGAAGATCCACTAGATGCTAACAATGGTGATGACCTTATTGAAAAACATGCATCTTTCATATTTTAGAAGCCCACACTTTGAAGACAGGAAGGGATCTAGTATAGATGAAGTTTAGCATGGATATTTACCCAGATAGTTCAGGAGTTCATGAATCTTGGGAATTATACCTTTATGACGGCCATGAGGCAACTTGATGGAGGACTATGGATGTAGCTCAACATTGGTGGCTGTCCAATAATTTGGTAGATTCATAATTTGGAAGTTCGGGGAAGTGGAATCTATGAACTCAAGAATTTGTGTAATGTCCCCACTATAATCCATGATTTAATTAATGCTTAATGTAGATATGATATGTGGCCACGACTAAACAATGTAATACACAAATTTTATTTCTATGTTTTAATAATAAAATGTGATGCCAACTGCTAAGGGGGCGTGGAAAAAGATGGGGCTTGAATTAATCCATAAGAGAAGGGAGGGTCTAAAGAATGGCCAAGAGGGGTCCAAGGGGGAGTTACTGATGTATATTAATTCAACCTACTTTCCTAAAATTTCTATTGGTATATGAACCTTCTAATTTTTTATTTAGTGTTCTCAAAGCCAATCATTGAATACATGTAAGAGGGTGGATGTGAGTGGCCACATCCCATAGTTATTGGGCATATGGGGGCTAAGTACAATAAGCTTGGGGAAGTGTGTAGTCAAGCAAGCAAACCAAACGAGAGGAAATTTGTATGGGTATCTACAAAAATTTTACACAATGATGCAGGAGCATCTCTCCACGTCAGCCAGCTAGCCAGCCAGCCGTGTCAAGCGCGTGCATTCAAGGCTTAAGAGAGGCGCAACCCTCATCTTCTATTTTGTAATTGAATGTAATTAAATGTCTAGGCTATTGAGCCATAGAGTCGTGCCTTTGTGTAGGTTGTAGATAAGAAGGCCTTTAATGTTTTGTAAGGCTGAGATCTAGATCCGGATAGCAGACTAGACAACCCATTCAATGTAATTGAATAGGGTAGGTAGATTGGAGGGAAGAGCTCGAAGAGCCTCCTCATGTAAAAGAGGAATTGTATCTCTTAGAGTAGTTAGTTGGAGAAGAGAGTTAGTGTGTGATAGTCTGCGAGTAGAGAGAAGAAGAGAAGGAGACGAGACCTTGTTACAGGCCGTGCTCAGGAACACCTTGTAAATACAAGCATTTTCCATTTTAATATAAACAGAAGCAGTTTTTCCTACATGTGTTTTTGTGTTATGTGGATGTCTGTGAGTGTTCTTTATATATGTTGTAGATGTATACTGTAGGTTTTCATTTGCAGGAGTGTGTATGATTTTAGGTGAAGGTCTTTGAGGCTTCATACCAGGAGGGTGTGACAGAATGTTACAGGTTCTGATAGCCATGCACAAATGTTGCACTTTTGAATTCTGCGGGTTTAGACAAAGACATGATGCGGCACAAGAACTGGAGTCAACAACTTAGGGGAAGACCTCAAGGTTGCTGAATACCTTGGAGGCAAGGCTGTGGGAGGAAACACAATTGTAGACAGAAGCTCTGCCAAGTGGGCATCGAGCTAGTGCAAGGAGTGCACAAAGATAGAACTCTGTTGTGACTTCTTAAGAAGTCAGAGTCATTGAGAATTCTGAGAGCTCTTCCAGGTGGGCATTGAGTGGGTGCATAGGTGCACAGGAGATAGAATTGTTGGATGTTTTTTGAAAAGATACCCTGCCAGGAGGGCATTGAGACAATGTGCAGACAGGCACAGGGAAAAGAGAACTCTTTGAGTTCTGGAATTTAGAGGAAGAATCCACTGAAGGATCTTCACAGGGTTACTGAACACCCTGCAGACTCAGCAAGAAGTTGCTTGAGGTAGAGGATAGCCAGGAGGTCATCCGAGTATTCTCCATCGGTGGGAGAAGAAGGAAGGATAAAATCCCTTAGGGGTCTAAATGTTGAGAAGCTCAGGAAAGACAACATTGTGTGTGCGTGAAGACTTTGCAGAGGTGCATGAGTTGAAGAATCCTTCAAGGATTCGAAAGGAACAATCTCAGGAGGAGTAGTGCTTCCAGTGCATGGAGCTATAGCTGCTAGGAACGCAGAGGTCGAAGAACTCTTTGGAGAGTTCAAAGTTCTCCAAGCTCAGGAGGAACAATGTCGTGGAGAACGTAGGCGAGGCTTAAAGCCCAGAGCTTGCAGGAGGAACCATAACAAAGGTCAAGGCCTTTGAGAACTGGAAATTCTTCCAAGTTCCGGAAGAAAGTGCAGAAGCTCATGAGGGAGCACAACCACTGTTGGATCAGCCGAAGAAATCTGGACCATTGAAGATTTCACATCCAGGAAGGAAGCTCAGGAGTGAGCGCACAGGAAGAAACGATCTGCACCGTCAGATCTAGAGAAAAATCCTGTCAGCCATCAGATCTGGAGAAGGAGCGAGGAGGTTACGACCGAGTTTCCAAGGTGCAGCCCAGGAGATTGGGGACCGTCGGATGTTCCCATAGATACCCGTCAGCCGTTAGATTGACTAGAGTTGCACGAGGTTTAAACTTCATGAACAACAGAGGTGAAGTCCTGAAAGGATTGACTTATTAGGATATCGGAGTTCTCGAGGTCTAGAGATCGAGGCTTTATAAGTCCAAAAACAACAATAGAATCGTAGTCGTTGATTTGAGGAAGGATGTGTGTTGCACGATCATCCAATTCAGAGATTCGGGCACTAGGATTCATGGAGGCGAGAGTCCTGAAACAGGCGTCGAGATATCGGGACTTTAGCGATCGAGATATCGGGAGTCTCGAGGAAAGGAGATCGGGGATTTCCATGGAAAAAATCCCGAAATCGATCTGAGCCATCCGTTTGTGGGGATACGTGGCAGAGATCAAGCGACCCATCGGTATATCGACTACTGGGGTTTTGAGTTGACAGAGGATTTCTGTCATCGGAGCATCGAAAACTCTGAAATCATGAGAAGCGGCGAGGACCATCCATCCTTGAGAATGCGTGGCGGAGATCTAAGCGATCGGGAAATTTCCCAAAAGGAAGATTCGTCAATCAGGAAATCACGAGTTGGAATATCGGGGATTCCGAGGACAAAGTGTCTATGCATTTCGGCATTAGAAGGTCTGAAACCCTGATAGGAGATAAGACTGCGGTCACGGGGATAGTGGTCATATGGGCCAGGAGTTTAGCCAGGAGGGATAATGCGTAAAGTGTCGTATCGGAAAATTGACTCATCAGAGTTTGGGAGTTCGAGAGGACAAGAACTCTTGACATCAGAAAACAAGAAACCCCGAAACCCGAAATTAAGTCGGGGAGTTCACGGTTAAAAAGCAGAAGAGCCGTGTGGGAAAAGAGAAGGACCTGTGGATTGGGTTTTTAGCAGAGATTCCGGCAGGGAATCGGAAGAGCCACTTCAGCTCATGAAATGATTGATCGATCCTGTGAGCAGGAGCGTGAGGTGGTGGTTGTGTGTCTCACTGTCATCACACAATCAATTTTTGTGCATGAACAACAAGTAAAGAGAAAAAATGAGAGTTTGGAGCTAGAACAACCATGGAGGGTGAATTATAGAGCATGTTGGAGAATTTTTGGAGCGTATTGGAGATGAAAACTGAAGAGACAGGTTGTCAGGCCTGAAGAGCGAACTCTTATGTGATTTGCATTGTAACAACAAGTGTTTGATGGTAGTTTTTCCTAGTAGTGAGTTCCCTTGAGTTCCCAGCTGAGAGATTCCTAGTTACATGTGCCAGAGAGACCTTGATAAATGAATGGGATGCCTGAGGGACTAAGATCAGTGAAGGGGTACATTCCTTGGGTTGGGATGGTTAAGAGGAAGAGAGTTAGTGGAAAATAAGGATAGCTATAGGAGAATACTAGTGGGTTGTGAGTTTTATGAGTTGTGAGTGGATAGTGAGAGAACATCCTCTTTTGTGGATTACTAGCTTCAACTCGGTGGTGACTTACTGTTGAGATTTGGAATAACATGTCTATGGTTGGGTGGAACATCCTTCCCAATAAACTGGTTGCACAACTAATCTGAAAGATAAGTGTTTTATCCATTTTATGTATTGTATTTATGAGTTAAATTGTTGTGCATGAACTCTGTGTATTTGAGAAGAATTTATATGCTGGTATGTTGGTTTATTAGTTGCATTTCATGTATATTTTAATGTGTTGTAGATGTTTCTAATTTATGGTAATAGACAAAAGTTAAATATTTATGTAAATCGTAGCTAGAAGCTACAAGAAATTGAATCAGTTATAAATTTTTTAATTCTAAGAGTATTCTACAATGTAATGTTATTTAGTTGGGTTGGGGGACATTACATTATGGTATCAAAGAGATTGGTTCAAACAACGAGCTAGTATGGGATTGAACCAGTGCGAGTTTGACAAATTTTCTGTTGCATATTTTGGCTGTGACACATTTGGGGAAAAACAGAGAAAAATAGAGTGAAATCCCCAAATTCGTGAGAAAAATCTGAGTTGAAATGACTCATGACTGTCTAAGAGAGGTTCAATGGAGTAGATCCACATATTTTCAGAGTTAAATTCGACTTGGAAGGTTGAAATTCAAGTTTTAATGACCGATGTAGTGTTTTGCAGAGTTCAGTGAATCGACGACCGAGATCATGTTTGATCGCGAGATCAACGACCCAGGTTCACTTTAATAAATTAAAAAAAATCATAAGGTTGCGACCATTTGAAAGGTTGATTAAATCAACAACCGAGATTATTTTTGGCAATTGGGAAAATGGATCATATTGATGGTCTGTATTCATTTAGGTCGTTGGGAGATTGGAGTAGAATTGATAGTTAAGTTCATCTTGAGTGAGAGATCGATGACCCAGATTCACCTGGTTTTTGTCAAAATTTGTAACTATTGAAGTTGGCCAAAATAAATCACCGATGGCAGATGATCGGGTCAGATTAATTGGCAAAGAGTTTGGGTTAGCCAAAATAAATATCTGACAGACGATGGTTGATGGTCGAGTGTCGACAGAGTTGGACGACGTTAGTAGATCGGTGACCTAGATCATTTCTCAATGGGAGATCAATGCTCCAAATTCATCAAGAGTTTAGTTAAAAAAAAATTAAGTGTTGGAGTTGACCAAAGAAAAATGTTGATGGTTGATGGTAGATGGTGGGGTCAACCGGATTTGACGAAGTGTTTTGAGTCGCCAATGGAAATTGTCGATGGTCGATGGGCCGATGGTCGGACGTCAACCGATTCAATGAAATGTTTCGGTCGAACAAGAGAAACGACCGATGGTCGAATGTCGACCAAATTAGCGAAGTGTTTTGATTGTCCAAGAGAAATGGTTGATGGTTGATGTAGAAAAGAGGGTGATGACATATCATACCACATCATCATCCATGTGTCATGACACGTCAACATCCACGTGTCATGCCACATCAACCAATTTAATACCTTACGATAATGTGTCATGTCATGTCAACATAGAAGTGGTTGATGGTCGACGGTTAGGTCGGCTAGTTTTAAAAGGTGTTACAAGTGGTTTCCAAGAGAAATGACTGACGAATGATGGGTCAATGGTCGGGCATTGGTTGAATTGGTGAGGAGTTCATTCTCTAATGAAAATCACCAACGACCGATGATCGATGATCGGGTCATAAGTTTGGGAAAAATGTTGTGCACGTCCAAAGGAAAGTGTCAACTATCGATGGAGCTCGTACCAATGAATCATATTACACCTGATTCAAGATCAAAGACTCAGATTTAAATGGCTGTTATAACAACAAAACAATCAATTTTGTATGAAATTTTCATATTTTTGAAGGCCATTAACTTATTTCATAGGCAACACATATTATTTGTGACATAAATAAAATAGCCCGAGGATATTTTTTCAACGAGCTAATTTGTTTTCAAAGCAGAGCTCGTATGAGAGAGTTACAGCCAAAACAATAAGGGTAAAATTTCAATGCTAGATTACTTCTAGAGGGAATAAATCCTTTCCTAGAGGCATGTTTGGGGCACAAGAGCAATCTATGTAAATATTATGAACCATAGAAAACAACCGTGGAGCCATATTTAGGATCTAGATATGTAAAAATGTGCAGGAAGAAAAATAAGACACTTGTAGCATACAAGGGTAAATTGAGTAAAATAGTCAAAACTTCTCTGGACCATAACTTTTAGCTCGAAGCTCGTATTTGAGAAAACAAATAGTCACTGGAAAGGTATTGAGGAGGAGAAGAGATCGATCCACCTAGAATTTTTATTTGGGTAACAAAATTTTCCAGAAATCGATAAAGATATTTCTATGACAATAAAAGAGTGGAGATTACAACATGTAAATGTTGTAACTTTTCACTTATAACTCAGATTGAGGCATGAGTATATAGCCATTGGAAAGATGTTTCAGAGAGTAATGCATTTAAGGAATCAAATTTTTATTTGGTGCATTGTGTCCTTCATAAATTGAGATAAAATAATAATCTATATTATATATGATGAAATGTTTCATGTTATGCATGTCTAATGATAACTATTAGATGCACATTTCTTGCAAAATTAGAGGTACAGGAAAACAAATTTGGTTCTTATATGAAGACTAAAGTCATGGAAGATGCTTAGGAATATTATATCCATGGAGAGGAGATCATAGGTCTTCATGTCAATATGGGTAATGCTGAGACAAAGTCTAATGGGAGAAGATACATACATGAGCCTGTAATTATGAGAAGCTTGAATAGGGAAGTGCATGTTAATATTATGGTAGCTTCAGGAGGTATGAACCTCTATTGTGACCTATGACGAGATTAGAATCCTCCAGTAGGAAGCAAAGAAATGAAGAAAACCCTAGATAGGTTGTCGGCTGCAGAAATATATTTAATATGAATTTATTAATACCTAGAAGGAGAAGTTGGCCCCAGTTAAACTGCCTAGACTACTATAAATACAAGGTGCTAGTTCTCATTATACACATCTCAGCAGTTGCAGAGTGAACTGGATTTGCGCAGGTGTAGCTGCAGCTTGTGTGCAAGCTTCTGGGAAGGTGTGCGCTAGTCTCTGGGTGGGATCATCTGTTCAGCTTGGTTTCTATTTTTGCTTGGTGCATTAGCTTCTCTTGGCTATTGGATTGCTACCAGGATTCTCTTCTCGGTCAACGTCAAGGTGCTCAGAGGGTGGCTTCAACTTGTGGTTGGGTGACGAGGGTATCGTCAATGGTAAAACGAGCACAATCTTCTATATTCTAACAGGTTATGGGCCCACACACCCTTCAGACAGCCTAAAACACTGGAAGGAAGCATATCCGCTAGATATTGAGCTCGTTGAGGAACTGTCACTAAGGTTACTAGCAGGAGCAGCTTCCAAAAGCACTGCAGCTAGGGTTACTAGTAGAAGCAGTTGCAGAAACCCTAATTCTCAGATCCAGCACCTTGTGATGGAGCATCTCACTCAAGGAGAAGATATTTAGATGCGCCCTAACTCAACGCAACTCTTGGCTCTCTTAGAAGATAGAAATGACGAAGTTGAAGTTTTGGATCAAGGCATGACCAGTTACCAGTCAACCGAAGATATGTGTGAAACAATCAGTCTTTTACACTACTTAGCACTTACCGGGACAATTGAAGACGATATGTGGATAATCGACAGTGGAGCCTCCAAGCACATGACGCGAGATCAAGCCAGACTCTCAAATCTAAATGAGAGAAAGACATCGTACAAAGTGGAGCTTGGAGACAAAGTACTTACCCCGTCGAAGGATTTGGACAAGCCTCTGTCAAATTGGAATCAAGTAATCATGTTCACTTAAGTAATGTTCTATATGTATCTGGTTTAGAAAAGAATCTTGTATCAATATCATGTTTAGAAGAAAAAGGAAATAGAATAGCCTTCATGGATGGAAAGGTGTTATCATGGCATAAGAATTCCAGCATAGAAGACACTAGGGTTATTGGAAGTCATGAAGGAAATCTGTATAGACTACTAGAACGAAATGAAGAAGCTCTAGTACATGACGAAGTCAACCCTAATGAACTCTGGCATATAAGTTACGCTCATATCAATTATCAAGCATTACCTTTCCTCGAAAAAATGGTTGAAGGAATACCAGAATTGAAATCTACACATGAAGGAATCTACAAGGGATGTGCCCTTGGGAAGAATATCAAGAGACCATCTCCAAGAAGCAATAACAGATCCAAGGAAATCCTAGATCTAATACACTCTAATGTCTACGGTCCAATGCCAGTTAGATCTCTAGGAGGATCTCTCTACTACGTAATCTTCATAGATGACTATTCAAGAAAGACGTGGTTGTACCTACTGAAATCAAAAGATGAAGTATTCAACAAGTTCCAAGAATTCAAGGCAGAAATATAAAACCTTACGAGCAGGAAGATCAAGACATTAAGATCAGATAATGGAGGAGAATACACCTCGAAGGAGTTCGTTGCATTCTGAAAATCAGTAGGGATTAGGAGGGAGCTGATTGTTCCTCATAATCCTCAACAAAATGGTGTAGCAAAAAGAAAGAACAGATCTATCGAAGAAACAATAAAATCCCTATTGAACGATCAAGGTCTATCCATGTTTCTATGGGGAGAAGCAGCAATGACGGAAATATATGTACATAACAGAATCCCTCATTGCATATTAAAGGACATGACGCCAGAAGAAGCATTCTCAGGTAAGAAACCTAACATAGAAAATCTAAGAATATTTGGATGTCCAGTTTACTCTCATATTCCCAAAGATAAAAGGAATAAACTAGAACCCTTGGGAAAGAAGGGAATATTCGTGGGATATAGTGACTAATCCAAATCCTATAGAATATATATTCCAAAACAACACAAGATCGAAGTTAGCAGATATGTAACGTTCAATGAAAGGATGGCCTTCAGAAAATCCATCGAAGAAATTATAGAAGAAGAAGAGGTTGAAGAACCTAATGAAGAAAACACAGAAAACGAAAA
This sequence comes from Picea abies, assembly GCA_900067695.1. Classification (NCBI taxonomy): domain Eukaryota; kingdom Viridiplantae; phylum Streptophyta; class Pinopsida; order Pinales; family Pinaceae; genus Picea; species Picea abies. The sequence continues at coordinate 17,522 of CBVK0102434297.1, read as the reverse complement.
TGCAAAAAATATCAACCTGGTCATCCTATGGATCCATGTGAAAACAATGATTAAGTTATCGTACCTAAGACCAAGAAATGACCAGCTTGGCTTGAAGCCACATTACAAGATGCAGAAAGAATCAAGGTTCCAGAAGGAACATCCAGGAAGAGTAAAAGACCAAAAAGATTCTCAAGCTATGAAACATACATGACGAAGCTTCTAGAGGAAGAACCTACTACATTCAAAGAAGAAGTCCAAAAGGGAAAATGGAAAGAAGCTGTTGTAGAAGAACATCAATCCATTATGAAAAATGAAGTATGGGAAATTGTACCCAAACCTAAAGAAAAATCAGTGGTAACCTCAAAATGGGTATACAAGATCAAACATGCAACAGACAGAAGCGTGGATAAATACAAAGAAAGATTCATGGCCAGAGGGTTCTCCCAGAAGGAGGGAGAAGATTATGACAAAACCTTTGCTCCGGTGGCAAGGTATACCTCCATCAGAGCCATCATATCTCTTACCGCTTCCATGGGATGGAATCTACACTAGATGGATGTAAAGACAACTTTCCTCAATGGAGCTACTGAAGAAGAAGTGTATATTGAACAACCTCAAGGATTTGATGTACATTCCAGAGACACTCACGTTTGCATATTGAAGAAAGCTCTATATGGACTCAAGCAAGCTCTAAGGGCTTAGTACGCCAGAATGGACAGCTATCTAACAAGACTTGGTTTCTCCAAGAGTCATGCAGATCCAAACCTTTACTACAAAGTCGTGGATAACGCACCTGTGATTCTACTATTATATGTTGATGATTTATTCATAACAGGTGAAGAATATCTAATTATCCAGTGCAAGAAGGAATTATCCTCTGAATTTGATATGAAATATCTAGGTCTCATGCATTACTACTTGGGACTAGAAGTATGGCAAAAGCGTGGTGAAGTATTCCTTGGACAGGGAAAGTACGCAATAAAGATCCTTCAAAAGTTTGGAATGATGGACTGTAAGCCCATGGACACTCCTATGAATGCGGATATAAGAAAGGTGAAAGTCCCATATTTCGATCCAGTAGATCCATCTCTATATCGACAACTAATTGGATCATTGATGTATTTGTTAAATACTCGACCAGATATTTGCTTTGTTGTAAATACATTAAGTCAGTTCCAGGTGGAACCTAGACAAGAGCATTGGATAGCTGCAAAGCATGTCTTAAGATATATTAATGGGACAATAAACTATGGTTTGATATATACCGCATCCAGTGATATCCAACTTCATGGATTCACTGACTCTGATTGGGCAGGAAGTGCAGATGACAGAAAGAGTACTTCAAGTATGTGCTTCAGCTTGGGCTCCGCTATGATATCTTGGGGCAGCAAGAAACATAAGTTTGTCGCACTCAATATAGCAGAAGCAGAGTATATGGTAGCTTGTGAAGCATGCACAGAAGCAGAGTATATGGTAGCTTGTGAAGCATGCATAGAAGCAGTATGGCTAAGGAAGTTAATCTCTGATTTATTTGATCAAACTCTAGAATCGACCATAATATATTGTGATAATCAGAGTTGTATAAGATTATCCGAGCATCCAGTGTTTCATGAAAGGTCGAATCACATTGAGATCAAATACTACTTTATTCGAGATAAAGTCCAGGAAGGAGAGGTAAAGATCGAGTATATCCCCACTGATGAGCAGACAACATATATCCTAACAAAACCTCTATCCAGAATCAAGTTTGCATATTTCCGAGAGAAGATGGGGATTGTGGAAATAACTCCCTTAGTTGAAAGGGAAGATTCTCCAAGCTAGGAGAAGGTATGGAAAAATATTCTTGAAAAACATTTATTTTTGTGATTTAAATAACTCTCCAGTTAGGAGGGAGCACTGAAAATATTATTTATCTTTGTAATTGAAAATTAGTCCAGATTGGACAGATTCTTTCATGTTCGTAAAGTGGATTGAGATTTTTGATGGACAACGACTTCCCATTGTAGTTAACATGGGAGGTAGTTTGATTGTTGATGTATCATAGAAAACGACTTCCCATTATGGTTAACATGGGAAGTGGTCTAGGGTAGTCTCTCTTCTTGAGGGTTACTCAAGAAGATTGGCCTGCCTCCCCGGACAACGATTCCTCATTGTAGTTAACATGAGGAATGGTCCATTTTGGAGGTTGATGAAGGACTGACATTCCCTAGGGTTACACCCTCCAGGGTGCACTTTGATTAGTGTAGGAGGAATGGCCCAGGGTGGGGAATGGTCAAGACAGTCATTCCTTAGGGTTACACATTCTCTCCAGGGTGCACTTTGATTAATGTGGGAGGAATGGCCCGGGGTGGGGAATGGTCTAGGCTCAACAATCAGGGACAGACATTCCTTAGGGTTATACATTCTCCCCAAGGCAAACTTTGATTAGTGTAGGAGGAATGGCCTAGGGTGGGGAATGGTCCAGGACAAACACTCCTTAGGGTTATGCATTCTCTCCAGGGTGCACTTTGATTAGTGTAGGAGGAATGGCCCAGGGTGAGGAGTGGTCCAGATTCACACATTCTTAGGGTTTATACATTCTGTCCAGGGTGCGCTTTGATAAGTGTAGGAAGAATGGCCTAGGGTAAGGAATGGTCCATGCTTAGAAATTAGAAACAATCTTTCTTCCTTGTTTGAGAAGAATGGGGCAAATAGTCCATTGTTGATATTCTATACTGAGGGAAAATATTCTTTCACATCTCATAGACGTGAGTGAAAGATTGGCCCAGATGATTCAGTTTTTATCATAACATTGTTTCTATGCAGGTTGCTATCAGATGTTTGTTATGAAGAATATATGACAGTAGATGTAAACTATTGTGGTGGATGTGTTCCACTATTCATGAGGCATATATTTTTTCAGAAATCATAGATGTGAGTGAAAGATTGGCCCAGAGACTACTTGTCTCCAGACAATAGAGATATACTATTGTGATGGATTTGTTCCACTGTTTGTGACTATGTGTCACGGTTTGAGTAGTTGCATACTACCTGAATAGACATGGGTGTGTTCTATCAATTGATATTGTACCAGTTGTCATAGGAGATTATCCAGTTGGATAATAATGACAGTGCTCGTGTTTCTACCAGTTGAATGTTCTGTTGTGCTCAAGACCATACCTCCCTAGCTAGGAGGGAGTGTTAATATTATGGTAGCTTCGGTAGGTATGAACCTCTATTGTGACCTATGACGAGATTAGAATCCTCCAGTAAGAAGCAAAGAAATGAAGAAAACCCTAGAGAGGTTGTCGGCTGCAGAAATATATTTAATATGAATTTATTAATACCTAGAAGGAGAAGTCAAACCCAGTTAAATTGCCTAGACTACTATAAATACAGGGTGCCAGTTCTCATTTTACACATCTCAGCAGTTGCAAAGTGAACTGGATCTGTGTAGGTGCAGTTGTAGCTTGTGCGCAAGCTTCTGGGAAGGTGTGCGCTAGTCTCTGGGTGGGATCATCTGTTCAGCTTGGTTTCTGTTTTTGCTTGGTGCATTAGCCTCTCTTGGCTATTGGATTGCTACCAGGATTCTCTTCTCGGTCAAGGTCCAGGTTCTCGGAGGGTGGCTTTGGCCTATGGTTGGGTGACAAGGGTATCGTCAATGGTAAAACGAGCACAATCTTCTATATTCTGACAATGCAGAGCTATAGAGAAGATAATGCATTGATTATGAAGGCTCATGAAGAGATACTTCAGAACTTGAATATGTTGCACAAGAAATTCAACAAAGACTCTAGCACTAAGCAAGCAACTAATGCTAGACAACTGACTACTTCTAGATCCCAAAGCAAAAGGGATGATCATGGAAATGATAGGCAGTCAAGAAGCATGATCATGCACCATCATTATCCAAGGAAATCCACCAGAATAACTCATGCAAGTTTAGGGCCAGGGAGCATCCCAAGTGTGTTTCTTGTCCGAAGATAGAGGAGAAGGCTTCAGGTAGACATCTTGCAAGGTGAACTCAGGAAGATCAATCCACCAACTTTCAATGGTGAGAACAGGAAAGGAGAAGAGGTCGAGGCTTGAATGTTGGAAATGAAGAAGTATTTCCATTTGAATGACTACCCCTCAAGGGTAGAGACAATAATTGCAACCTACCACTTGCAAGGAAAGGAACCCATGTGGTGGGATCAACTTAATCAATCCAAACATCTTAATGAGAAGAGGATCTCCTGGAGGCAGTTCAAGAGATATTTCTAAGAGAAATATTTGTTTGAGCAATACTATAAAAGGAAGATGAAAGAGTTCTTTGAACTCAAGTTGGGAAGCATGACAATGGGTGAAAATGAAAAGTGATTCTTTGAGTTGTTAAAGTATGTTGACTTCATCAAGGATGATAAAGTCAAAATACAAAGGTTTCTAAGCAGGTTACCTTCCTTATATAGTGACAAGATTCAATATGATAACCCCAAAACTTTGGAGGAGGCCATAAGGAGAGCCAAACCTCTTTATGAGCAAAGTAGAGGAAGACCAATTTTCCAAAAAACTTGGATTGACAAGATGAAGGGTAAAAAGGATCAAAGGAAGAAAGGTTTTAAGCCACCATTTTTCAAGAACAACACCCAAACAAATCAACAAGGTCAATGAAACCAAAATGAGCACAAGACTATATGACATTACCTCATGGAGAGAAAATTTGAGCTAAGGATAGACCACCGTGTTCTGAATCATTTGTTTGGACAACCAACATTAAATGCCAGACAAACTAGATGGCTGAAATTTATGAGTAAATATGACTTTGAAATTAAGCATATAAAGGGCAAGGAAAATCAAGTGGTTGATGCACTCAACAAGAGAGATCATGAAGTGAATATTGTAGCCATCAAAATGTATAGGACTGATATGAAATATAGAATTATCGCAACAACAAATTGAGATCAACAATATATAAAAATAAAATAAACATTACAGCAATGTAATTTTCAACAAAATTTTAAATTTTATGAGCTGAAAGAAGAGGGAATTATCATGTACAACGACAAAGTATATGTGACGAATTCTAGTGAGCTAAAAAATGCAACATTGAAATAAATTCACAATGTGCCATATGTTGGACACCTAGGATATCAAAAGACAATTGCAGTTGTGAGAAGCCAATATTTTTTATTGGAAATGAAGAAAAAAGTGACTAATTATATAGCCAAATGTTTAGAGTGCTAGAAAGTGAAGATAAAACATAGGAATCCATCAGTTTGTTACAACCATTGCTCATTCCAGAATGAAAGTGGGAAGTGGTTACAATTGATTTTATTACAAAGCTGCCCAGAACAATGAAGCAACATGATTCCATCATGGTGGTGGCAGATAAATTAACTAAAACAACACATTTTATTCCTCTGAATACAACACACAAGACATCAAATATTGCAGAGATATACATGAAATAAGTTGCTAGGCTACATGAAGTGCCTAAGGAAATAGTTTCAAACATGGATCCAAACTTTACTTCCAATTTCTGGAAGGGTTTTTTCAAAGGCTTTGGGATAAATCTAAATCTTAGTACAACATATCACCCAAATTCAGATGGGAAAACATAGAGGACCAACATGATAATTGAGGACATGCTTGAAACGTATGTGATGGATCGACCATCAAAGTGGGAGGATTATATCACATAGTGGAATTTGCATACAATAATGGGTATGAGGCCTCATTAAAAATGAGTTTGTTTGAAGCATTGTATGGAAGGAAGTGTAACACACTAGTGAGTTGGGATAATATAGCAGACAGAGCAGTTGTTTGGCCATATTTGTTGAAGGAAATGGAAGAGAAAATGACAAAGATTAAGCGAAATTTAAAGGTTGCCCAAGAAAAACAAAAAAACTATACAAACAAGAGTAGAGTGTTTGGAGATTTTAAAGTGGGAGAGCATGTGTTTTAAAAAGTGAAGACGAAAAAAAGTCCGCTAAGATTAGGAAGTTTCCCAAAGTTGACAGCGAGATAGTGTGTGCATTTTGAAATCTTAGAAAATATAGGACCAATTGCATACATGCTATCATTTCCTCCTTTCATGAGAGTGCATAATGTATTTCATGTGTCATTATTAAATAAATATATGCTTGACCCTAACCACATAATTGATAGGAATTTGATCTAGGTGGAGCACAAAAGAGATTTTCGGGTGTAACCAATACACATCCTGGACTGGAAATTCAAAGTTCTTAGGAACACAACCATAAGGTTGGTAAAGGTTCAGTGGACCTGCTACGGTCCTAAAGATGCTACATGAGAGCATGAATACAACATGTGGGAAGAATACCTGCAAATTTTTTATAATTTTGAAGAAAACATAATGCAAGACTCTATTTTGACCATCTAGAGTTTTGAAACCACATCTTAGAGTTCTAGCCAACTACATTGGTGACCCTAATAAAAGAACATCTCCTTCTTTGGGTTAATCCTAATAAACGAATGGTACATTCAATGGATTATCCCTGATAAATGAATGGTGCATTCCTTGGGTCGACGAATTGAGAGGGACAAAATATTATGGTTGGAACTGTTGTTGGAGTTGTGAAAGTGCATAATTTTATTTTCTAAGTATTGTAATGTAAATTTACATATATGTATATCGACATAGTGTGTACCAAGGAAGCCAAAAAATTATAGGGGAAGGGGAATGATCTAACACTGGGGTGACACTGATATGAAATTTTATTTGATTCAATTTCACTTAATGAATGTCAGATTTACAATTGCAGATCTATTGAACTTGATTACATCAGAGGTGAAAAGATGTACTTATGAAGGCTTGAATCGAAATTGAATATTAACTTAGTGAATATGTTGTTAGTGTTAATGTTACGGTAGCTGCGAGAGGTATTAACCTATACATGTAACCTTTGACGAGACTAGAATATTCTGGGAAGCAACAAAAACCCTAAATGGTTGGTTAATAACCCTAGAAGACAAGTCGGCTCAAGAGAATAACTTATATTAAGTTATTAACCTCCAGAAGAAGAAGTTGACCCAGTTAGGTCACTTGGAGGACTATAAATAAAGGTCTCTTCAGATCATTTGCACTCACTCACTCTCATCACTGCATAAGGATTAGTGGTGCGCATGACTAGAGGAGAGATGCAAATTGTTGTAGTGGTGACTTGGTCTTTGGTTATGGTTTGGACTTTCTGCTTGGTGCACTAGCTTTGGAGAGAGGTACATTACCTTGGTTGGCTATTGGGTTTAGTGATTGCTTCCAAAATTATTCTATCTGTCAAGGTTAAGGTTCTCGGGGTTGGCCTTTATGCCTATCGTTGGGAGAAAATATAGTGATATTGTCTATAGTGAAACAAGAACACCTATTATTTTAATAGGTTATGGGCCCACATTATCTTCAAACAATTTAACCATTGGAAGGTAGATTAAGAGGATTTTCTCAGTTATAGTTGCAGTCATCGTTTTGTTGCAACAATGAAACCATAACCATCTTATTGAGGCACCTTAAGTGAAGTGCTTGAACTAATTCCTGGATAGCCTAGTGCACCCTAGCAAAGAACACCTCTTGGTACTCTCAGCAAGCCAAGGCGTCAAGTTTGAGTTTTTGGTCAAAGTCAAAAGTTGACCATGTCAAAGCAGTCATGGATTACTTTATGAAGTCAGAAAACAAGTTATAAGGGGATTTAAACTTCAGATCATGGAAGACAAGTATTGACGTCATCATTTCCAAGAATAAAGTCTTAGATATCATGAAAGACAATATCATGGAACCACAATTTGAAGCAATAAAAGAGAAGGAACCTCAGAACATTGCAACCCTGGAGAAGTTCAAGGATAATGAAATTAATTTTATGAGTATCATAGTGGGCTCTGTAAAGGATCACTTGATACCCTAAATTTCTCATCTTGACTCATCCAAGAAGATGTATGATGCCCTAACAAACCTTTTCTCTGTCAGAAATATTGGATAAGTGATGAGTCTAAAGAATTAACTCTGTGACACAAAGATGACAAAGGATGACACCATAGCTTCATACTTTGTGAGGATTTATCAGTTGAGATATCAACCACAAGCTATTGAAGGAGCCATCCTAGAAAAGGAAGTTGTGAACATAGCACTCAATGGTCTCTCTAGATCATGGGATGCATTTGCTGCAAGTATGAATGCAAGGAAGGAGTTTCCTATGTTAAGAAGAATTTTAGACATGTTGTGCAAAAGAAGAGACAAGGTTAAAATCCAAGGGAAAACATTAGAAGGAAGAAAATGTTCAAGCCTTTGAAACAAAGTTTAAAATACATGGAGGTAAGAAAATATTTGACTCAAGAAAGAAGTTCAAGAGAGATATGTCAAAGGTACAATGCTTTGAATGCCATGATTATGGCCACTACAAAAGGAATTGTCCTAAACTAACAAGGAAGAGAAAAGAAAGACATCACGCATCAGCTTCCAATGATGAAGAATCCTCAAAGAAGACAAAGCACGATGAAGCAAATTTATTCTATTATTCGGCCCTTACTAGAGCCATTGAAGATGACATATGGTTGATTGATAATGGAGCTTCACGGCATATGACAGGTGACCGTAAGAATTTCTCAAGAATTAAGGAAAATGAGACACCTCATAAAGTAGAGCTTGGAGACAAGAAATCTTATGCAGTCAAGGGAGTCAAGTAAATCTATCGTAAATCTATCCATATTAGTAATGTTTTATATGTTTCTGGTTTTAAAAATAATCTAGTATCTATTTCCCGTTTAGAAGAGAAAGGAGATAGAGTAGCTTTTGTGGATGGAAATTTTTTTGTATGGTCTAAAGACTCCGAGATAGAAAATTCTAGAGTTAATGGAACCCGAGAAGGAAGATTGTATAAACCCCTAGGTCAGAATACTCAAGCACTAGTACATGACGAAATAAACCCTAGTGAGTTATGGCATAGAAGGTATGTTCACCTTCATTATCAAGCCTTTCCATCCTTGAAATAGATGGTTGTAGGCATACCAGAATTACAGTAAGTACATGAAGGTGTGTGCAGAGGATGTGCACTTGGGAAAAACATTAAGAAGCCTTTCCCAAGCAGTGAGAATAGATCCAAAGGGATATTAGACCTAATACATTCAGATGTATGTGGACCTATGCCAGTGAAGTCTCTAGGAGGATCTCTTTAGTATGTAACATTCATAGATGACTTCTCAAGAAAGACATGGTTGAATTTTTTAAAGACTAAGGATAAAGTATTTAACAAATTCCAAGAATTCAAGGATGAAGTAGAGAACCTAAAAGATAAGAAGATCAAGACAATAAGATATGATAATGGAGGAGAATACACCTCCAAGGAAATCGTTGCCTTTTGTAAAGAATTTGGGATTAGGAGGAGCTAATTGTCCCTCAAAATCCTCAACATAATGGTTTGGATGAAAGGAAGAATAGAAACATTGAAGAATTAGTCAAGGAAATGATGAATGCCTAGAACTTATCTATGTTCCTATGGGGAGAAGCAACTATGACGACTATTTATGTTCGGAATAGAAATCCACATAGAATATTGAATAGCATGATTCCTGAAGAATCCTTCTCAGGAAAGAAGCCAAGCCTTCAATACTTGAGAATATTTGGATGTCATGTATACATTCATGTTCCCAAGGATAAGAGAAAGAATTTGGAACCCTCAGGAAAGAGAGGAATATTCGTTGGTTATAGTGAATCTTCAAAAGTGTATAAAATCTATGTTCTAGGTCAATAGAAGATTGAAATACATAGATACGTAATTTTTAATGAAAGGATTGCATTTAAGAAGTCTATAGAAGAATCTATAGAATCCAACGAAGAAGAGGAACATGAAGATACCAAAGAAGAAAGCACATGTTCTCCAGAACAACCTAATGAAGAAAAAGAACCACCACATGAATGTGTGGAACCAACTATTACACCTAAGACAAGAAAAATGTCAGCATGGCTTGAAACTGCTTTGCAGGAAGCAAAAAAAATAAGGATCCCAATGGTACTTTCATACAAAGAAATAAACCCAAAAGGTTCACTAGTTATGTGGCACTCATGACAAGTTTGGTTAATGCGGAACCTTCCACCTTTGAGGAAGAAAGTAAGAAGAAAGAATGGAAGGAGGCCATGGTGGAAGAATACCAATCCATCATGAAGAATGATGTATGGGAGGTTGTGCCGAGACCTAAAGAGAAGCTTGTAGTCACCTAAAAATGGGTTTATAAGATAAATCATGTTTTATATGGAAATATTGATAAGTACAAGGCACGATTTGTGGCTGAAGGGTTCTCCCAACATGAGGGAGAAGATTATGATGAGGTGTTTGCTCCGATTTCCATATATACATATATCAGAGCCATAATATCTCTAGCAGCTTCCATGGGTTAGAGCTTACATAAGATGGATGTAAATACCTCCTTTCTCAATGGAGTGATTGTGGGAGAAGTATATATAGAGCAACCTCAAGGTTTTGAGGTACACCCAAAAGAAACCCATGTATGCAAATTGAAAAAGGCCTTGTATGGACTCAAGAAAGCTCCAAGAGCTTGGTATGCACGTATTGATAGCTACATTAAAAGACTTGGATTTTCCAAGAGTCATGTTGATCCAAATATCTATTACAAGGTTGTGAAAAATGCACTTGTTATTCTATTGTTATATGTTGATGACCTGTTCCTTACAGGTGCATAGCTTCTCATTATTTAGTGTAAGAAGGAGCTATCCATTGAATTTGATATGAAGGATCTTGGTCTCATGCACTGCTACTTGGGACTAGAAGTGTGGTAGAAGTGTGGTGAAGTCTTCTTAGGACAAGGAAAGTACTTTGTAAAGATGCTTCAGAAGTTTCGGATGATGGATTGAAAATTCATGGCAACTCCCATGGTAACAGATTTGAGGAAGTTGAGAGACTCTGATTATGATCCAATAGACTCGTCCTTGTACCGAAAATTGATTGGATCCTTGATGTATTTGGTAAATACTAGGCCGGACATATGCTTTGTTGTGAACATGTTGAGCTAGTTCTAGGTGGAACCTAGACAAGAGCATTGGGTGGTTGCAAAGCATATATTGAGATATCTTCGTGGGACGATAATATGTCTCAAAAAATGAAGTAAAGCTGCATGGATTTAATGATTCAAATTGGGCAGGGAGTGCGGAAGATAGAAAGAGTAATTTTGGACTATGTTTCAGTTTGGGTTCTGCTATGATTTCATGGGATAGCAGAAAATAGAAGTTTGTTTCACTCAACACTATGGAAGCAGAGTATATTACATCTTGTGATGCTTGTACGAAAGAAGTGTGGCTCCGTATGTTGGTTTCTAGATTGTTTCATCAGGTGTTGGATTCGATCATGATATATTGTGATAACCAATGCTATTGAATTTCTCAGAGAACCCAGTGTTCCATGATAGGTTGAAGCACATTGAGATCAAGTATTATTTTTTCTCCATGATAAATTCCAGAGGGGAGAAGTGGTTCTCCAGTATATCTCCATTAATGAGTAGACTGCATATATTTTGATGAAGCTTTTGTCCAAGACAAAGTTTTCATACTTGAGGGGCAAGCTGGGGCTCGTGGATATTTCTCCCTTGGTTGAAAGGGAGGAGATGAATTCCTCAGTTGGGAGGGAGATCTCATATGGGGCATCATGGATTGTCAGTGAGCTACGGATATGTATCATGCTAGTACAACTTAGAGGTGGTCATACATCTTATAGATGATGCTTGCATCATGCTAGTTATGATCACACTAGTACAACTCATATGTGATACAGATGGTTGGAGTTGTTGATAGAGTGGCCTGAGGAGCATCGTGATAGTACAACTTAGAGGTGGACATACAGCTTAGATATGATGTTTGCATCATGCTAGTTATGTTCATGCTAGTACATATTCAATACAATTCTGGTGAGCTGCATCATGCTAGATATTATCATGCGAGTACAACTTAGAGATGGAATACAAATTAGATATGATGCATTGGCATCATGCTAGATATGTCATGCTAGTATGGCTTAGAGATGATCATACAACTTAGAGATGATGCAAGAGGGATGGTGTCATGCTAGATATGATCATGCGAGTACAACTTAGATGTGGCATACAACTTAGATATGATTCATTAGCATCATGCTAGATATGTCATGCTAGTACGGATTAGAGATGAGCATAAAACTTAGAGGTGACAAAATGAGTCAGTGATTTACATCATGCAAGTACAACTTAGAGGTGGCATACAACTTAGATATGATGCATTGGCATCATGCTAGTTATGTCATGATAGTACGGCTTAGAGATGATGTAGATGATACTCCAGATCACGCCAATACATCTTAGATTTGATGCATTCACATCATGCTAGTACGACTTAGAGGTGATGCAGCTAATGACATTGTTGATGTGGAATGATATCAAATGATATGTTTGATGTGGAGACTATATGTTTATGAAAAATAGTTGTATGCTACTGTGGTGGATGTGATCCATTGGTAGTGATTGTATGTTGTTGGTTAGTAGTTGTGTGCTACTAGGAGTAGTTGTGTACCATTGGATGGTAATTGTATACTACTATGGATAGACACAATTGTGTTCTATTGGATGACATTGTTCTGATTTCCATGTAGACTATCTAGATGGATAGTGATGATGGTGCTCATAATTTGATCATGAGATAACATGTGTATCTATGATGATGCTAATACCATTTCCTTTATTACCTCCCTAGATAGGAGGGAGTGTTGATGTTACAGTAGCTTTGGGAGGTACTAACCTCTACATGTAACCTTTGACGAGACTAGAATATTCTGAGAAGCAAGAGAAACCCTAAATAGTTGGTTAATAACCCTAGAAGACAAGCCAACTCAAGAGAATAACTTATATTAAGTTATTAGCCTCTAGAAGAAGAAGTCGGCCTAGTTAGGTCACTTGGAGGACTATAAATAGAGGGTGTGTGAGCTCATTTGCACTCACTCACTCTCATCACTACATAAGGATTAGTGGTGCACATGACTGGAGGAGAGTTTTAGTTGTTGTAGCGGTGACTTGGTCTTTGGTTATGGTTTTCACTTTCTGCTTGGTATGCTAACTTTGGAGAGAGGTATGCTACCTTGGTTGGCTATTGGTTCTAGTGATTCCTTCTGGAATTATTATTTATGTCAAGGTTAAGGTGCTTGGGGGTGGCCTTTGTGCCTATGGTTGGGAGACAATATAGTGATATTTTCTATGGTGAAATGAGAACACATATTATTTTAATAGTTAGTCTCATTTATCCATTACTTAATGCATTTGATGAACATAATTGTGGAAGTAAAACATGCATAAGAAAACATGATACAAGAGATCACTGATTTGTTAACGGAGTTCACCAAAACCTTCTGGCTACATATTTGGATCTGCTTGCAATACAAATTTCTTGATTATCCTTCCTTTGAAAGGGATGAAATCTTCTCACAAAATGTGGCACATGCTCCTTACAAGGATGAAACCTGGAGCAACCTCCTCTCACACAAAAGAGAACTTAAGGCTCTCACATAAGTGGAATTTATTTAGATACCAGAAGGACTACAATTGACCTCTCTCCCCATCAAGGGATGATCCATAAAGGATTCATCCAAAGATGAAACCTAGAGTTTTCATAAGGAGTTTATATAGTTTTCCTTAACTCCATAACTCAAGGAGACAAGATCCACAAATTTAAGATCTAATAACCACTAAAGGATAAAAATGAGAAAGAATCTCAACCAATTCATGAGATCCCTCCTTGAGACCAGGAAGCCACTTGTGGTAAAGTGAGGAAGAGTCCAAACCAACTCATGAGACCCTTAACTTCCTCCTTGAGACTAGGAAACTGATTTCCCCTTAAAAATAGGAAACTAATTTGTGAGTTGGATTCTCACACTAATTTCCCATTTTTACAATTAAATGAATAATATGTGAGATTCTCAAACTCACTTCAAGCATTAATCATTTTTCCAATTTGCATGAATAATACATGATTTTCTCACCCACTTAAAGTATTAATCATTTTTACATTTTAAATAAATAATTCATGAGTATTAATTATTATTTTCCACCTACAATCAATTAGTATTTTAATGATCTTCTCCATGGTGTGCAAAGTAATGATTCCTTGTGTGGATATCCTCTTGGATCACACCTCCCCACAAAAATCACTTTTGGTCCTCCAAAAGTATAGAGATAAATTGTGACTTGAATCTCTGCAACCAAATTCTAGGAAGAGTCTTACACTCCATGATGCACTTCCCCACTGCTCGATATGAATAAAAAATGTCTTTGACAGAATGCACCCTTCTTTTCCTTCACCTTTGTACCTCATAATGAGGATGTCAATGCTGACACTTGCACCAATGCAAATCCATAGCTGATTCCTTGATCTGCATAACAAATGTCTCTGAAAGGTTGTGCCCTTTTTCTCCTTCACCTTTGTACTTCATAATGAGGATGTCAATGCCAACACTTACATCAATGAAAATATGTAGCTAACAATACATGGATTACAACTTTTCAAAGAAGTACCATACTTTCCAAGAGTTTATCAAACACTCATGGACAATTTTACAATGATTGTCAAGACATGCCTTAGGCAAAATAATTCCTATCATTCAATAATGGCTATAAGACCCATTACAATGTCGCCAAAATAGACCTAGGAAAAAAAATGCCTCACACTCAACAATGGTTACAAGACCCATTATAATGTTTCCAAAACATGCCTACAGGGTTTAGGAATAGAACAAAATACGTCTCACTCTCATCATCACTTTCAAGAGTGGCTAATTACAACCTTTTACATCATTAACATTAAGGCGAATACCCCCAAATGTGCACTAGCGACAACTCTATGGTTTTTAAAACACTCATTACAAACATGTGAAACATAATAAATAAGGAAAATTCCATCATCATCATACTTGTCTCGCAATTCTGAGACTTTTGGCTGTAAATATGACTACTTTTTGTCGAAGTGTCAAAATGGCCTCTTACCGCACCGTCTCAGTTTGCATGCAAGGCTCAAACAATGAATTTCCTACAATAATTCAGATCTTCTTGTCTTGCTGCAACACTCAAATATCACCAGGATTTGCAAAATACATTCATCCTTTTGCAACTTACAAAAAGAGGCAAAAACCATAAATGCATAAAACTTACATTGGTTTTCGTGCCAAGGCGCTCAATCAGCTTCTCAAATATTTGCATACACAACACGAGCAGTTTCGTCTTGTCATTCTGGAAATTTTGACTATAAACTTGACCTATTCTGAAAGGTGTAACTCTGTCTCGAAAAATGTGCCATATATTAATGGAAAATGTGGATTTTTGCCATGATCCCAAACATTCATTGCTCGGATCACAAAATGGATTGTGTCATTAAATTCGTGGCGAAAAATCGTGAAAAAATATCTATACTTTCATACAATTCTGTCACTGTCACTTATGGACCCCCCTGGGCTCTCTGCCTCAAAAAACATGCCATGCATTAATGACAAAAGTGGGATTTTTCCATGCGCCTTGAAAATATGTTATCATATAAAAAAGGGTATTGCACCAGTGGATTCATGGTTAAAAATCACACAAAAATGACTGTACTCTCATCTAATTATATCATTGTGACTTTTGGACTCTCATGGGCTCTCTACCTAGAAATGTGTGCCATAGTCATACGGTCTGCAATAAATCACCCCCC
Source organism: Picea abies (assembly GCA_900067695.1). NCBI lineage: Eukaryota > Viridiplantae > Streptophyta > Pinopsida > Pinales > Pinaceae > Picea > Picea abies. The sequence continues at coordinate 1,864 of CBVK0102434297.1, read as the reverse complement.
GCCTTGAAATGCATGCCCATACTTGAGAAAATTTGGGCTACGACATGGAAATCTATGATTGGCCCACATGGCACCCAGTCAATTGTATGATCGGTGCCACATCAGCTGTATGACCTACCACGTCATCTTTCCTGCTATATTGTCATGTTAGCTATACGGTTTTCCAAATCAAATGTACAGTCTACCACGTCAACTATCTTGCGATACTGCCACATCAGTTGTACGATCATCCACATCATATGCATGGTCTACCACACTAGTTGTATGGTTTGCCACATTAGTTGTCCTACTGTACTGCCATGTCAGTTGTACGGTCTACCACATCATTGGCCCTGTCAATGCCTACATTAGTGCCACATCATCATATGAATTTCCACATCATCGAACCAGTCAGCACATGCATCAATGCCATGTCATTGACCGACTCAATGCCACATCAGCCATCGTACAACCCAGTCAACCGACACATCATTGCCACCTCGACCTGCTGACATCATCATCATACTTCCATGTCAGCTGACACGCCATCTATGTACTGCCATGTCAATCGAAACGTGATCTTCGTAATGCCACATGGCATCTGTACGAATGCCATGTGGCACATTTTTACTGGTCCATTTGGACCCTAAAAATGCCAAAAACAGGTGACACGTGGCAACCTATTGATGTCAACAATACACATGTCGCTCTACAATGTTGTCAACTCAACATGTTGACATCAGCACTATACGAATTTCGCTAGATTCGATTGTTTTTCAAAAAAATTAGATGGCCATATCTTTTTCATCGAGACTTAGTTTGAGGTTTTGTTTGCATTGTTGGAAATATCTCATCGATCTCTTCGACTTGATGTTGTTTTTGTCGAATTATGGACACTTTGATTTTTGGCCATTTTTTCCTTAACTTTGGTATCTTCATGTTCCTCTTCTTCGTTGGATTCTATAGATTCTTCTATAGACTTCTTAAAAGCAATCCTTTTATTAAAAGTTACGTCTCTACTTATTTCAATCTTCTGTTGACCCGGAACATAGATTCTATATGCTTTTGATGATTCACTATAACCAACGAATATTGCTCTCTTTCCTGAGGGTTCCAACTTCTTTCTCTTATCCTTGGGAATATGAATGTATACAGGACATCCAAAGATTCTCAAGTGTTCAACGCTTGGCTTCTTTCTCGAGAAGGCTTCTTCTGGAGTCATGTTCTTTAGTATACGATGTGGGCTTATGTTCCGAACATAAACAACTGTCATAGCTGCTTCTCCCCATAGGAACATGGATAAGTTATGATCATTCATCATTTCCTTGACTGATTCTTCAATAATTCTATTCTTTCTTCCATCCACACCATTCTGTTGAGGATTGTGAGGGACAATGAGCTCCCTCCTAATCCCATCTTCTTTACAAAAGGCAATGAGCTCCTTGGAGGTATATTCTCCTCCATTATCTAATCTTATTGTCTTAATCTTCTTATCTGTTAGGTTCTGTACTTCAGCTTTGAACTCTTGGAATTTGTTGAATACTTCATCCTTAGTCTTGAATAGGTATAACCATGTCTTTCTTGAGAATCATTTATGAACATCACATAGTAAAGAGAGCCTCCTAGAGACTTCACTGGCATAGGTCCACACACACCTGAATGTATTAGGTCTAAGATCCCATTGGATCTATTCTCACTGTTTGGGAAAGGTTTCTTCATGTTCTTACCAAGTGCACATCCTCTGCACACACCTTCATGTATTGATTGTAATTCTGGTATGCCTACAACCATCTTGTTTCAGGGATGGCAAGGCTTGATAATGAAGGTGAGCATATCTTTTATGCCATAACTCACTAGGGTTGATTTCATCATGTACTAGAGCTTG